>RJWK010021744.1:0-30446 GCA_004363435.1 Platanista minor
TTTTTTTTTTTTTTGCGGTACGCGGGCCTCTCACTGTGGCCTCTCCCGTTGAGGAGCACGGGCTCCGGACGCACAGGCTCAGCGGCCATGGCTCACGGGCCCAACCGCTCCGCAGCATGTGGGATCTTCCCGGACCGGGGTACGAACCCGTGTCCCCTGCATCAGCAGGCGGGCTCTCAACCACTGTGCCACCAGGGAAGCCCAAATGTTCAAAATATTTATTGACTGACTGGTGAGAGCATGCAGATGGTCTAAATTAATTCAAGTCCCTAGGGTCAGATGAAATACATGCATGCTAGAGTAGCAAAAAAAAAAAAAAGAAAAAATCCATCTACAATTTAGGAACTATTGCCAGGTTCCTTTGAGGAAATTTGGGTAGTAGAAGTGTCAAAAGACTGGAGATAGGCAATGTCCTGATTTTTACAGTTGGTATAAAAGCATACCTAGAAATCATAGACTCACAAGCTTTAGGCCATACACAATTGTAGAGCAGATTATTAGATGGCTTGAGAGTACTTTAGGAAAAATACTGAAAATTATTTTTATTTAAATGTATTTCTATTATATTTTAACCTTGCCTACTTTCATAGAGAATTAGACTCAGATGTTGATTCCTAGGAACCTGTAAATGTTTACTTAGGACAAGTTAAAATTGTGTGAAACTCTTTTCCTATGTTTCTTGAAACTTATTGACTGAGAATAATGGCTGTATATTCTGTAAGGCATTTGATGATGCCCCTCATGTACTCTCTATTGTGGTTTTATGTGGATCAGATGATGTATTTGTGTATTGAAAACTATAAAACTCTATGCCAGAGTTTCTCTACTTTTAGTCATTTGCTTATTGGTACCTTATGTTTTTCTCCATATTCACATACTATGTCTACTTTTATATACCTAACATTTTTCTTTGTCACCTGATTTTTATTTTTTTTAATTTAAACTTAACCTCATCCTAAAAGAAAATAGCTGTAAGGACACAGGTTTGTGTAATGTACCAGTGATATTTTTTCTAATATACTCTGTAATAAATACATATCTAGGAACAAAAACATGATGGCCCATGTGTCATTTTGAATACAACCAGTGTATAATTTTATAATATTTTATGCTACAATCATTGTTAAAATATGGGGAATTTAATCTAATTCAAAATACCAGTACCATGAATGATTTTTATCTATTGCACCATTGCATTGTACACAAAGGCAGTTGATTAATGGATTGATATCGAGTTGGAAAGGTGTTTTGAGTGACAAATTGCAGGGCTATGAATTTTGTCCTGACCTGATTGACATTTTATTAGTGACCTGAAGTCATAGGAGGTGAATGGGTTCAATTGGAAATGACATAACCTGGAAGGGATAACTAATATAATAGATCATAGAACTGATTTGGTTAACATAGAGGATACATACTTAGATTAAGACAAACAATGTTTAAATATAGAAAGAAGAAGATCTGGAAAAATTGCTTAGGGTTTTCAGTTGGCTATAAACTCATTAAAAGTAAAAAATTTTATATAGATGCCCAGAAAGTAAATGCACACTTAGATTTTAGTCTTAAAGGTCATATGCTCAAGAAAGTGCTTTAAAATGGAGTGTCCAAATTAAGAGAGTTAAATATTCTGCAGCTGATCAATCTATAGCTGGAATATTATGTTCAATTCCAGGAAGTAATCCAGGAAAATTATAGATCTGGAAATGCTTTCATATGCGAGAGAGAGAGTTGAAGGAACTGGGCATATTAAACCTAAAGAAAAAAAAAATCTAAGTTGGGGCATGAGAATTGTTTTCAAATACAATATTGGAAAAGCTTTCAACATAGAAGGAAAATGTTATTTATCTGCATAGTCTTAGTGAGCAGATTTGACTACAGCTCAATAAAAATTAAAAGAATTTAACAGTCAGCGATACTAGAGGGAAGCTGCCATGATTGCTGTATGATAGTTTTGGGGGTGTGCGTGTATGTTTGTATGTATGTGTGTAAGTTGACAGAGAGGTGATCCTTTAACTTTGAATGCTTTTAATTTTTATAATGATCATGTCATCAAAAAAAAAGATATTTCTATTTTGAAATGTAAAATTTAAAACTACTGGAGAAGGGGAGTGGTTGGAAGAGACCCTTGGTTCTGTCACCTAATACCCATGTATTTTTAACTGATTCCTTAACTTCTCCAAGCCTGAAATTCCTCTTCTAGACAATGGGGATAATAATACTTTGCACGCTGGATGATTGTGAAGATTAAATTAAGGCCGTAAGTGAAAATTCCTGACACAGTACGACTTCAGTTTAGGTATTTAGTTTTGTTTTGTTTTGTCTTTTCTTGTATATGATCCTGAGTTTACTATTGAAGGGACAACCAAAAATTACTAGGCAGCCTAAATTTCAGCACTAATTTTGAACCTTAAACAGTTCAGTCCTAACTTGTGATTTGAAAGTTATGTGGTATGGGAAAAGTAATATAGAAGAAAGAGAAAATCCTGACCTATATATATGCTTTTGGTCACTAATGGAAGCCCTCACAATGTCATATTAGAGTCTTCATAGGTAAGTTCCATATTCATTATTTTCTTGCTTGTCTTTTTTTCAGTGATTCAATATTTTTATAGATTATAATCCATATAAAGTTATTACAAAATAATGGTTGTATTTACCTATGCTGTACAGTATATCCTCGTTGCTTACTTATTTTATACAGAATAATTTGTGTCTCGTATTCCTGTATCCCTAACTCTCCTGTCCCCCCTTCCCTTTCCTCACTGTTAACCACTAGTTTGTTCTCTATATCTGTGCATCTGTTTCTGTTATGTTATACACATTTGTTTGGTTTATTTGTTAGATTCCATATATAAATGATAGCAGAGTATTTGTCTTTCTCTGACTTATTTCACTAAGCATAATACTCTCTACGTCCATCCATGTTGTTGCAAATGGCAGAATTTCATTTTTTTATGACTAATATTCCATTGCATATACATGCCACATCTTTATCCATTCATCTGTTGATGGGTACTTAGGTTGCTTCCATATCTTGGCTATTGTAAATAATGCTGCTGTGAGCATTGGGGTGCATGTATCTTTTCAAACTAGTGTTTTTGTTTTCTTCAGATATATGTTAGCAGTGGAATTTCTGGACCATATGGTAGTTCTGTATTTTAGTTTTTTTGAGGAATTTCCATACTGTTTTCCATAGTGGCTGCAACAGTTTACAATTCTACCAACAGTGTGCTTAGGGTTCCCTTTTGTCCACATCATTGCCAAGACTTGTTACTTGTAGAGTTTTGATGATAGCCATTTGATGATATCTCCTTGTGGCTCTGATTTGCATTTCTCTGATGATTAGCAATGTTGAGCATTTTTTCATGTGCTTGTTAAGACATGAAAAAAATGTCTTCTGGAAAAAAGTCGATTCAGGTCTTTGGCCCATTTTTTTTTTTTTTTTTTTTTTTTTTTGTGGTACGCAGGCCTCTCACTGCTGTGGCCTCTCCCGTTGCGGAGCACAGGCTCCGGACGCGCAGGCTCAGCAGCCATGGCTCACGGGCCCAGCCGCTCCGCGACATGTGGGATCTTCCTGGACCGGGGCACGAACCCGTGTCCCCTGCATCGGCAGGTGGACTCTCAACCACTGCGCCACCAGGGAAGCCCTGGCCCATTTTTAAATTGGATTGTTTGTTTTCTTGATATCGAGTTGTATGAGCTGTTTATATATTTTGGATATTAACCCTTTATCAGTCATATCAGTTGCAAATATTTTTTCCCATTCAGTAGGTGTCTTTTCATTTTGCCGGTGGTTTCCTCTGCTGTGCAAAAGTTTTTAAGTTTAATTAGGCCCCATTTGTTTATTTATGCTTTTGTTTCCTTTGCCTTAGGAGAAAGATCCAAAAAAAAATTGCTAAAATTTATGTCAAAGAGTATTCTGCCTATGTTTTCTTCTAGGAGTTTTATGATTTCCAGTTATACATTTAGATCTTTAATCTGTTTTGAGTTTATTTTTGTGCATGGTATGAGAAAATGTTCTAATTTCATTCTTTTACATGTAATACTGCTTATTGAAAAGATTATCTTTTCCTTGTTGTGTATTCTTGCCTCCTTTGTCATAGGTTAATTGACCATAGGTGCATTGGTTTACTTCTGGGGTCTCTGTTCTCTTTCACTGATCTATATGTCTGTTTTTGTGCCATTACCATGTTGTTGGTTACTATAATTTTGTAGTGTAGTCTGAAATCAGGAAGCATGATGCCACCAGCTTTGTTCTTTTTTCTCAGGATTGCTTTAGCAATTTAGAGTCTTTTGCAGTTTCATATAGATTTTAGGATTATTTGTTCTAGTTCTGTGAAAAATGTAATTGGTATTTTGATAGGGATTGTGTTAAGTCTGTCTATTGCTTTGGGTAACATTTGGCAATATTAATTCTTCCAATCCAAGAACATGGGATATCTTTCCATTTCTTTGTATCACTTTCAAATTCCTTCATCTATGTTTTGTAGTTTTCAGAGTAGAGTTCTTTTACCTCCTTGGTTAAGTTTATTCCTGAGTATTTTAAATTTTTTGGATGCAATTTTAAACAGGATTGTCTTTCTACTTTCTCTTTTTGATATTTTATTATTAGTGTATAGAAAAGCAACGGATTTTTCTATATTAATATTGTATCCTACAACTTCACTGAATTCATTTATTAGTTCTAATAGTTTTTTGCTGGGGACTTTAGGGTTTCCTATGTATAGTATCATGTCGTCTGCAAATAGTGACAGTTTTACTTCTTACCTTCCAGTTTGGATGCTTTTTGTTTATTTTTCTTGTGTGATTGCTGTGGCTAGGACTTCCTATAGTATGGTAAACAGAAGTGGTGAGAGTAGGCATCCTTATCATGTTCCTGATTTTAGAGGAGAAGATTTTGGCTTTTCATTGTTGAGTATGGTGTTAGATGTGGGTCTGTCATAAACGGCCTTTATTATGTTGAGATATGTTTCCTCTATACTAACTTTGATGAGAGTTTTTATCATGAGTTGTTGTTGAATTTTGTCAAATGCTTTTTCTGTGTCTATTGAGATGATCATGTGGTTTTTATCCTTCTGTTTGTTAATGTGGTGTATCATATCGATTAATTTGTGAATATCGAACCATATTTGCATCTCTAGAATAACCCACATGATCCATTTTATTTATTTATTTATTTAAAATGTTTATTTATTTAGTTTTGGCTGCGTTGGGTCTTTGCTGTTGCATGAGGGCTTCTCATTGTGGAGGCTTCTCTTGTTTAGAGCATGGGCTCTAGGCACACGGTGTTCAGTAGTTGTGGCTCGAGGGCTCAGTAGCTGTGGCTCGTGGACTCTAGAGTGCAGGCTCAGTAGTTTTGGCACCCAGGCTTAGTTACTCTGCAGCATGTGGGATCTTCCAGGACCAGGGATCAAACCCATGTCCCCTGCACTGGCAAGCAGATTCTTAACCACTGTTCCACCAGGGAAGTCCTGATCCATTTTATATATTGTTGAATTCACTTTGCTAATATTTTGTTGAGCATCTATATTCATCAAAGATATTGGCTTGTAATTCTCTTGTTTTGTAGTGTCTTTATTTGGTTTTGGTATCAGGATAATGGCGGTCTTGTAGAATGAAGCTAGGAGTATTCCCTACTCTTCAATTTTTTGGAATAGTCTGAGAAGGATAAGCATTAGCTCTTCTTTATATATATGTATATATATTTTTTGCTGTGCCATGTGGCATGCAGGATCCTAGTTCCCAGACCAGGGATTTCACCCATGCCCCCTGCAGTGGAAACACAGAGTCTTAACCACTGGACCACCAGGCAAGTCCCTCTTCTTTGTATGTTTGGTAGAATTCCCCTTTGAAGCCATCCAGTCCTAGACTTTTGTTTTTTTAAATTACAAATTCAGTTTCACTACTAGTGATCGGTATGTTCCGATTATGTATTTCTTCCTGATTCAGTCTTAGAAGGTTGGATATTTCTAGAAATTTGTCCATTTCTTCTAGGTTGTCCAATTTGTTGACATATAACTGTTCATAGTATTCTCTTACAATTTTTTTTTTTGTATCTCTTTGGTATTGGTTATTATTTCTCCTCTTTCATTTCTTGTTTCGTTTATTTTGGTCCTCTCTTTTTTACTTTTTGAGCTCGGCTAAAGATTTATCAATTTTGTTTATTTTTTCAAAAAAACAGCTCTTGGTTTCACTGATCTTTTCTATTGCTTTTTTTTTGGTCTTGATTTTATTTATTTCCTTTCTGATAGTTATTATTTCTTTCCTTCTTCTGACTTTGGGCTTTGTTTATTCCTCTTTTTCTAATTCCTTTAGACAGAAGTTTGGGTTGGTTATTTGAGATTTTTCTTGTTTCTTGAGGAAGGCCCGAATCACTATAAACTTCCCCCTTCCACTTCTTTTGCTGCATCCCATAGATTTTGGAAAGTTGTGTTTCCAATTTCATTTGTCTTGAGGTATTTTCTGATTTTATTTTTGATTTCTTCATTGACCCGTTGGTTTTTTAGCAACATGTTGTTTAGTCTTCACATGTTAGTGCTTTACCCATTTTTCTTCCTATAATTGATTTCTAGTGTCATACCATTGTGGTCAGAAAAAATGCTTGATATAATTTCTGTCTGCTTAAAGTTGTTTAGACTTGTTTTGTGGCCTATGATGTGATATCTCCTGGAGAATGTTCACATGTACTTGAAAAGAATGTGTATTCTGCTATTTTTGGATGGAATGTCCTGTAAATATGTATTATGTCCAACTGGTATATGTTGTCATTTAAGACCACTATTGCCTTATTGATTTTCTGTCTGAATGATTTGTCCATTGATGTATGTGGGGTGTTAAAGTCCCCTACAATTATTGCATTATTGTCAATTTCTCCCTTTAATGTCTCTTAATATTTGCTTTATATATTTAGATGCTCCTGTATTGAGTGCATAAGTGTTAATGAGTGTACTATTTTCTTGTATTGATCCCTTTATCATTATATAATGCCCTTCTTTGTCTTTAGTTATAGACTTGTTTTAAAGTCTGTTTTGTCTGATATGAGTACTGCTACCCCCGCTTTCTTATCTTTTCCATTTGCATGAAATATCTGTTCCCCCTCACTTTCAGTCTGTGTGCTTTAGTTCTGAAATGAGTCTTTATAAGCAGTGTATAGAAGGGTCTTGTTTTTTTAATTTAATCAGCCACCCTATGTCTTTTGATTGGAACATTTAGTCCATTGATATTTAAATTAGTTAGTCATAGGTATGTACTTATTGCCATTTTATTACTTGTTTTCCAGTTGGTTTTTGTAGTTCTTCCCTGTTCTTTTCTTTTAGTTTCTTTGCTTGTGGTTTAATGATTTTCTTTAGTGGTATGCTTGTGTTCCTTTTTTTTTCTTGTTTTTGAAGATCTGTTGTATGTTTCTAACCTGTGGTTACCATGGGGTTCGTATATGTTGACTTATAACTATATCTATTAGTTTTAAACAGGCCGTCCTTTGAGTTCAAACACATTCTAAAAGATCTACATTTTTTTATTCCCTCCCCACATTTTGTGTTTTTGATGTCATATTTTACATCTTCTTGTTTATCCCTATACTGATTATTGTAGTTATAGTTAATTTTACAATTTTTTTTGTCTTTTAATCTTTGTGCTATCTTATTTAAGTAGTTGATCCTCAGCCTTTACTATATATTTGCCTTTACTAGTGGCATTTTTCCTTTCCTATAGATACTTACTTCTTATAGCATTTTCTTTCCCACTTAGAGAAGACCCTTTAATGTTGCTTTTCACATCAGTTTAGTATTGTTGAACTCTTTCAGTTTTTGCTTGTCTGAGAAGTTCTTTATGTCTCCTTCAATTCTAAATAATAATCTTCCTGAGTAGAGTATCCTAGGTTGCAGGTTTTTCCCTTTCAGCTTATGCCACTCCTTTCTGGCCTGCAAAGTTTCTGTGGAAAAATCAGCTGATAGTCTATGGGTGTTCCCTTGTATATGACTCTTTGTTTTTCTCTTGCTGCCTTTAGAATTCTCTCTTTAACTTTTGCCATTTTAATTATGATATGTCTTGTTGTGGGTCTGTTTGGATTCATCTTGCTCTGTGCTTCCTGTACCTGGCTATCTGTTTCTTTCTTCAGTTTTGGGAAGTTTTAAGCCATAATTTCATTAAATACATTTTCAACCCCCTTCTCTCTCTTTTCTCCTCTGGGCCCCTATAATGTGAATGTTGTTAAGCTTGATATTATCCCAAAGATCCATTAAACTGTTCTAATTTTTAAATGTTTATTTATTTATTTTTTCTGTTCTCATTGGGTGATTTCCATTATTTTATATTCCAGAACACTTATGCATTCTTCTGTATCACTTAGTCTGCTGTTCATTCCTTCTAGTATATTTTACATTTCAGTTATTGTATTCTTCAGTTCTGACTGGTTATTTTTGTATTCCATAGTTCCTTGTCAAAATTTTCACTGTGTTCATCTATTCTTTTCCCTAATTCAGTTAACATCCTTATTACTAACGTTTTGAATTTTTTAACCCAGTAAATTGTTTTATTACTTGTTTTTTATAAGCATTTTCTCTTGCTTTTTCAATTCTCTTGCAATTTCAAATTTCAAGACAAATTAATCCATCTTCTCATTTTAATTAACTTTCTGTGTCTATGAAATTAGGTGAACAGTTACCTAATGCAGTCTTGAAGGTGTGTCCTTATGTGGGAGTATCCTTATACAGTCTGTACGTGCCTAGTGGCTTTCGTGGGAGAGCTGAATTTTACATGAACACAAGCTGTGTCTTTCCTCAGGGTGTGCTGGAAGGTATTACCTTGGTGGGAGGTGGAACTTGAGATGGAGTGGCTAGAACCAGAGCCTAGTGTGCTCTGGGGCTCCTCCTTTGGTCAGTGGCCATCACCACCCTATCGGGTGGGGTCAGGTCACAAGTTGCTGGAGCAGAAGCCCTGAGGGTCGGGTCCGAGATGGCTCAGTTCCCTTGAAGTGTGAGCTCTCCCCACTCCCAGCAACACTGGAGCAAGAAGAGCTGGCTTGGGCACTTGGTGAGGTCTGGGGCACTGGGCTGTGAAAGTCCTGTGGCCCTTAGATATGTCAACTGTCTCTGATGCACCACCAGTGTAAATGCCAGCAATGACTGCCCCCTCCCTGCTCAGACACTACTTTGGGTTTGAGCCACCTCAGCATCTCATGGCAGAGGTTGTTCCCTAGTCACGGGAGCTCTTGCTTCAGTGTGGAGCTGCCACATGAGGCAGGAGGTGCTGGGGCATTTGCTCAGCTCAGGCCAGAGCATGTGCTGGGACAGTAGCAGGAAACTAGTCAGCCACCCCTGCATTCTCAAGCCACACTCTCTGCCCTGCATTGAGGGTCAAGGAAGTGCAAATGTGCTCCTCCTGAGTAGAGTCCAGGCTTCCCATAGCCTTACTGTTAATCCCACTGGCTCTCCAATAAGCCAAGGGGTCTCATCTTCCCTTTGTTGGACCTCATAGTTGGGGTGCCCAATATGTGGCTCAAACTGCTCATTCCTCAGGGATCTCCACTCATGTAATCTCCCATTTTCCGTAAGACCCCTCTCAGGGGCACAGGTCCTGACCTGATTGCTTTACTCTCCTTCCTACCCAATTCTGTGTGGATCTTTCTTACAGCCTTGGTTGTACAGGATTCTTTCTGCCAGTCTTCAGTTAGTTTTCAGTGAGAATTGTTCCACAAGTAGATGTATTTTTGATGTGTTTGTTGGGGGGAGGTAAGTTGTGCATCGTCCTACTACACCATATTGATCTAACTCCCTTGCTTGTCTTAATGACCAGTCACTGAGCAATAAATATGTGGGCCACATGGCCGTTCAGTTTAGTTGCAATATGGATGAAATCATTAAATCATCTACTTTACATCCCTATTAATTGAGTTTTATATAATTAAATTAAGTAGTTATTTAATGAACCAATTAATTGCTCTACAAGTTGACCCTCAAGTTACTTTGTAGAGTTCTCACCTAAGTGAGAACATACTTAACTTTAGGCTAGATCATTACAATGATGCTTTCAGATTTAACTAATTTGGGCAGGGGGGAAAGTAAATGAAGGGAGACCTCAGACAAGCACATCATCATTCAACCCAGGCAAAAAAGATATGTCTTGGCAATCCATGAGACATCACTTCATGTCTTTACTTTTAGATTCTATATTTGAGAAGTTAATATTTTTTCAAAGAGATTATTTTGCTACCTAGAAACACTGCCACCAGGTAACAATAGCTCCTACTTCTGTTAGTTCCAAAAGGAAAAACTAAAATTATAGTACCATTCTCTAGGATTTCTAAGTCATAGTATTCTTCTTGTGTCTCCATGATATAATTATTATTTTTCTATGTATTTATGTTTTATATAAAAATAAGCTTTGCTTTTGAGTAGTTGAGCTTAGCTACCACTATTTTAAAGTGCAGAGATAAATGTTTAAGGTACAGTCCATTACCTCCTAACTAATCCTTCACTTTTCTTCCATTAATCTACAAACATTTTAGCTTGAAATCAAAGCCATGTTCCCTCTTTGGAATGTCTTGGCTTCAGTGCCTGTCTTGTTTCTCTCAGTAGTCAACAAAGCACTGCCTCAGGAACAGGCAGCTCATTGCTCTTTTCTCTTCTCCCTTCCCCAAACTATTCACATTAAAAACAGAAAAGGTTTAGTTTGCCTTTATAGTTTTGCTACTTTGGAATCCTCATCTTATTTTTCTTTGATTCATGCTAATATCAAATTATAAACCATATTCCTTTCTGAAAAAATAAGCAATTGAGTGAAAAACAACCCTCAGAGGTTATACTAGCCTTCCCCTATGGATTTTTAATTTAAATCTTAATCTACAGTTTCTTTGCAATTTCCAGAAAATGTATTTGCATTACCAAAGATGGATTATAGTAATTACCACTAATTTCAATAATGAAAATTGATATAATTTTCTTTGAAATGCTGACTTTAATTCTTTTTATTTTATTACTTGCCAGCATCAATAATCTTCACACTGGTGAGGCTAGAGGTAGAGAGAAAGAGGATGAAGTGATGGAGATTGTGGTGGTCCCAGCTTGAATTTTATTCTGTAGTTACTAAGGCTAGTTGTTTGATGCACACAAAAGGTTTATGAATATGAAATATGCAGATGTATTTTAAAGATATTCATTAAAACCAATATGCAAGTCTCCTGGTGTTTGCTCTGTTGCTCAGGCACCTAAATGACCTCAGTCCACTCAGAGTTCTCCAGAATGTCATGCTATTTTTGAGCAAGGAGAAATTTCCTGAGGCTTGACTTTACAAGAATGGAAAAGAGATTGTATGTAGAGGGAAAAAGTCCCCTTGTGTTTAACGGAACTCTTCACCAGTTACAAGAAAGATTTCTTTGTAGTCAATAGCTTTAGCTGTCAAAAAGGAATAAGAAGTGCAGAGTAAGAATTATAAAAGGTTAAAGGCAAGAAAACTATGTCTTATACATAAAATACATTTATGTATAAAATGGATAGTGCTTACACAGTTTGTACATAACTTTAAGAGATATTTAGAGGAGGCAAAATATCAGGTTAGCAAATTCTAGATGTCAACATGAGAAACTTTTAAATAACACTTGCATGTATCTTCTGAAAATAAACTCCCTTCTAATGGCCAGTTGGAATAAAATGATTTCCAAATAATTTCTCTAGTACATGGTGAAAATATCTTTTGATACCCTATTAAATAAAGAATTCCTACTCTTCTTAATCAAACATTTTTTTCATAATCAAAAATGTCTAAATTGGCAAAAGAAATATAGAATTAGTGTGATATGGTGGAAATAACAATGAACAGAGTATGAGAAAACCTAGATTGTAGTCCAAGTTCTTCACCACTTTAATATCTATGTGGCCTTGGAACCTTAATTCATCAGCTACTATTTCTTCAGTAGCAGTGGAGGGAGTAATAATCGCTGCCCTGTCTTCCTTGCAGGGTTCTGATGAGGTCAGTTGGGAATATTGAGAAATGACTTGCCATAAGCCACTATCAACTCCACTTGTTCCAGGAAATGCTGGGCCACTGATGATCCTCTACCCAAAACACCAAACACTCCGTCTTTTTGACACTTCCCTAAACTTCTTCTTGTCTTTTTATACTCAACCAAGGACTATCAGTTTATCTGAAGACTAATTAGAAAGTCTACCTAACTTCCAAAAATCCCGCCTTCATAGGACACTTGCCAATCAGAGATTGTCTCGGTATTTCCTCTACTAAACTTTGTCTTCTTTCCAAAATTTTTTAACCTCTACTGAAACAAAAGATGAGTTTCCTTCTTTCCATTTTTTGATTGGATTGTTTGTTTTTCTTGATAGTGAGTTGTATGAGCTGTATGTATCTTTTGGATATTAACCCCTTGTCAGCTGCATTCTTTGCAAATATTTTCTCCCATTCTTTAGGTTGCCTTTTCATTTGTTGATGGTTTCTTTTGTTGTGCAAAAGCTTTTACATTTGATTAACTCCCATTTACTTATTTTTTCTTTTATTTCCTTTGCCTTGGCAGACTGATCTAAGAAAATATTTCTATGATTTATGTCTGAGAAAGTTTTGCCTATATTGCCTTCTAGGAGTTTTATGGTATCATGTCTTATAATTAGGTATTTAAACAATTTTGAGTTTATTTTTGTAGATGGTATGAAGGAGTGTTCTAATTTTATTGATTTACAAGTAACACTCCAGCTTTCCAAACACCACTTGCTGAAAAGACTGTATTTTCTCCATTGTATATTCTTGACTCCTTTGTCATAGATTAACTGACTGTAAGTGTGTGGGTTTATTTCTGGGCTTTTTATTCTGTTCCATTGATCTATACAATGTTTCTGTTTTTGTGCCAATACTGTGCTGTTTTGATTACTGTAGCTTTGTAGTATTGTCTGAAGTCTGGAAGGGTTATGCCTCCAGTTTTGTTCTTTTTCCTAAGGATTTTGTTTGGCAATTCTGGGGCTTTCATAGTTCCATATAAATTTTAGTGTCATCTGTTCCAGTTCTGTGAAAAATGTTAGGGCAGAAGACCTAAATAGACATTTCTCCAGAGAAGACCTACAGATAGCCAACAGGCACATGAAAAGATGCTCAACATCTCTAATTATTAGAGAAATACACATCAAAACCACAATGAGGTACCACCTCACACAGGTCAGAATGGCTATCATCAAAAAATCTACAAATAATAAATGCTGGAGAGGGTGTGGAGAAAAGGGAACCCTTCTACACTGTAGATGGGGATGTAAATTGGTGCAGCCACTATGGAAAACAGTGTGGAGTTTCCTTTAAAAACTAAAAACAGAGTTACCATATGATCCAGCAATCTCACTCCTCAGCTAAGCCTGTGCACCACAACTACTGAGCCTGCACTCTAGGGCCCACGAGCATATATCTGGAAAAGATGAAAATTCTAATTCCAACAGATACATACGCCCCTGTGTTCATAGCAGCACTATTTACAGTAGCAAGACATGGAAGCAACCCAAGTGCCTATCAACAGACAATTAGCTTAAGAAGATGTGGTATATATATACAAAGGAATATTACTCAACCATAAAAAAGAATGAAATATTGCCATTTGCAGCAACATGGGTGGATCTAGAGAATATCCTATTAAGTGAACTAAGTCAGACAGAGAAAGACAAATACCATATGAGATCACTTATACGAGGAATCTAAAAAATAATACAAATAAGTCTATATAGAAAACAAACAGACTTACATAGAAGACAAACTTATGGCTACCAAAGGAGAAAGGGAGGAGGGGAGGGATAAATTAGGAGTATGAGATTAATAGATACAAGCTACTATACCTAAACTAGATAAACAACAAGGACTTACTAGATAGCACAGGGAACTATATTCAATATTTTGTAATAACCTATAATGGAAAATAATCTGAAAAAATATATATAACCGAATCACTTTACTGTACACCTGAAACTAACACAATATTGTAAATCACCTATACTTCAGTAAAAAAAAAAATGCATCAGCTTCCCTGATGGTGCAGTGGATAAGAACCTGCCTGCCAATGCAGGGGACACAGGTTTGATCCCTGGTCCGGGAAGGTCCCATATGCTGTGGAGCAACTAAGCCTGTGCACCACAACTAATGAGCCTGCACTCCAGGGCCCATGAGCCACAACTACTGAGCTCGCTTGCCACAAGACTGAATCCCGTGTGCCTAGAGCCCATGCTTCGCGACAAGAGAAACCACTGCAATGAGAAGCCCCTGTACTGCACTGAAGAGTGGCCCCCACTCGCTGCCAACTAGAGAAAGCCTGCATGCAGCAAAGAAGACCCAACACAACCAAAAATAAATAAAATAAAAAAAAAATATATAGGGCTTCCCTGGTGGCACAGTGGTTGAGAGTCCGCCTGCCGATGCAGGGGACGCGGGTTCGTGCCCCACTCTGGGAAGATCCCACATGCCGCGGAGTGGCTGGGCCCGTGAGCCATGGCCACTGAGCCTGCACGTCTGGAGCCTGTGCTCTGCAACGGGAGAGGCCACAGCAGTGAGAGGCCCGCGTACCTTAAAAAAAATTTTTAAATAAATAAAAAATAAAAAAACATGGTTTCCTTGCTACAAGTTTATGCCTTTGTTAATTTTGTCTTGGACTTAAGTTTTTCTTTGACAACATCCCTGTGTCAGCCTTTATAACGAATTTAAATAAATGTAAGACTGCTACTGAAGTCTTTTAAATTTGTTAGAATTTAAATTTGTTAAAGGATCTAGCAAAACTAAAAATAAAAATTTAAGGGATTAAATTTAAAGTTCTTTTGGGAAAAGCAAACTGTAAGAGATAACTGTTTTTATGTTTCAGAATCTAGGCTAGTCATGTTTGATAATAACCACCCTTGTACATGCTTTGTGCTTACCATTTTAGAGACAGTAGAGTATATCTCTGGAGGCTGACTGCCTTGTTTTGATCCCTGGCCCTACTAGTTACTAGCTGTATGACCTAGGACAGTTTACTTAATAAATGCTATAATTTATGAAACACTTACTATAAGTCAGGCACCATAATAAACATCAAATGTGGCTATTTCATTGAATCCTTAATAAAATTGTTATTTTTATCATTCCCATTTTAGAGAAACCCAGAAAGGTAAGTAATTTTCCCAAGATCACACACCCAGCAGTTTCCACATCAACAAAACAAGAGATATTAATAGCATATAAGTCAAAGTGTTGTTGAAATGATTACATGAGACAAAGCATGTAAATTATTTGTTTAGCAAACTGATACATACAAAGCATTCAGTAAATGTTTTGTTATTGTAATTGTTCTTGTCACTATTACTAGGTGAGTATAATTGTCTGTATTTTTAAGATCAAGAAACTTCAGCTCAGTTAGCTCTACCCACCACCAGTCCCTCCCATCAGGAAACTTACACAAGCCTCTTAGATAGCCTCATCCACCAGAGGGCACACAGCAGAAGCAAGAAGAACTACAATCCTGCAGCCTGTGGAACAAAACCACATTCACAGAAAGATAGACAAGATGAAAAGGCAGAGGGCTATAACCAGATGAAGGAACAAGGTAAAACCCCAGAAAAACAACTAAATGAAGTGGAGATCAGCAACCTTCCAGAAAAAGAATTCAGAATAATGGTAGTGAAGATGATCCAGGACCTCAGAAAAAGAATGGAGGCAAAGATCGAGAAGATGCAAGAAATGTTTAACAAAGACCTAGAAGAATTAAAGAACAAACAAACAGAGATGAACAATACAATAACTGAAATGAAAACTACACTAGAAGGAATCAATAGCAGAATAATGGAGGCAGAGAACGGATAAGTGACCTGGAAGACAGAATGGTGGAATTCACTGCTGTGGAACAGAATAAAGAAAAAAGAATGAAAAGAAATGAAGACAGCCTAAGAGACCTCTGGGACAACATTAAATGCAACAACATTTGCATTATAGGGGTCCCAGAAGGAGAAGAGAGAGAGAAAGGACCCGAGAAAATAGTTGAAGAGATTATAGTCGAAAACTTCCCTAACATGGGAAAGGAAATAGCCAAGTCGAGGAAGCACAGTGAGTCCCATACAGGATAAACCCAAGGAGAAACAAGCCGAGACACAGTAATCAAATTGGCAAAAATTAAAGACAAAGAAAAATTATTGAAAGCAGCAAGGGAAAAATGACAAATAACATACAAGGGAACTCCCATAAGGTTAACAGCTGATTTCTCAGCAGAAACTCTACAAGCCAGAAGGGAGTGGCATGATATAGTTAAAGTGATGAAAGGGAAGCACCTACACCAAGATTACTCTACATGACAAGGATCTCATTCAGATTCAATGGAGAAATCAAAAGCTTTACACGCAAGCAAAAGTTAAGAGAATTCAGCACCACCAAACCAGCTCTCCAACAAATGCTAAAGGAACTTCTCTAAGTGGGAAACACAAGAGAAGAAAAGGAACTACAAAAACAAACCCAAAACAATTAAGAAAATGGTCATAGGAACATACATATTGATAATTACCTTAAACTTGAATGGATTAAATGCTCCAACCAAAAGACACAGGCTTCCTGAATGGATAAAAAAAACAAGACCCATCTATATGCTGTCTACAAGAGACCCACCTCAGACCTAGGGACACATACAGACTGAGAGTGAGGGGATGAAAAAAGATATTCCATGCAAATGGAAATCAAAAGAGAGCTGGAGTAGCATCACTCGTATCAGATAAAATAGACTTTGAAATAAAGAATGTTACAAGAGACAAGGAAGGGCACTACATAATGATCAAGGGATCAATCCAATAACAATTATAAATATATGTGCACCCAACATAGGAGCACCTCAATACATAAGGCAATTGCTAACAGCTTTCTAAAAGAGGAAATTGACAGTAACACAATAATAGTGGGGAACTTTAACACCTCACTTACACCAAGGGACAGATCATCCAAAATGAAAATAAATAAGGAAACAGAGGCTTTAAATGACACAATAGACCAGATAGACTTAATTGATATTTATAGGACAGTCCATCCAGAAACAGCAGATTACACTTTCTTCTCAACTGCGCCTGGAACATCCTCCAGGATAGATCACATCTTGGGTCACAAATCAAGCCACAGTAAATTTAAGAGAAGTGAAATCATATCAAGCATGTTTTCTGACCACAACGCTATGAAATTAGAAATGAATTAAAGGGAAAAAACGTAAAAAACACAAACACATGGAGGCTAAACAATACGTTACTAAATAACCAAGTGATCACTTAAGAAATCAAAGGGGAAATCAAAAAATACCTAGAGACAAATGACAATGAAAACACGATGATCCAAAACTTATGGGATGCAGCAGAAGCAGTCCTAAGAGGGAAGTTTATAGCTATACAAGCCTACCTCAAGAAACAAGAAAGATCTCAAATAAACAATCTAACCTTATACCTAAAGGAACTAGAGAAAGAAGAACAAATAAAACCCAAAGTTAGCAGAAGGAAAGAAATCATAAAGATCAGAGCAGAAATAAATGAAATAGAAACAAAGAAAACAATAGCAAAGATCAATAAAACTAGAAGCTGGTTCTTTGAGAAGATAAACAAAATTGATAAACCATTAGCCATACTCATCAAGAAAAAGAGGGAGAGGACTCAAATCAATAAAATTAGAAATGAAAAAGGAGAAGTTACAACAGACACCACAGAAATAGAAAGCATCCTAAGAGACTACTACAAGCAACTCTATGCCAATAAAATGGACAACCTGGAAGAAATGGACACATTCTTAGAAAGGTATAACCTTCCAAGACTGAACCAGGAAGAAATAGAAAATATGAACAGACCAATCACAAGTAATGAAATTGAAACTGTGATTGAAAATCTTCCAACAAACAAAAGTCCAGGACCAGATGGCTTCACAGGTGAATTCTATCAAACATTTAGGGAAGAGCTAACACCCATCCTTCTCAAACTCTTCCAAAAAATTGCAGAGGAAGGAACACTCCCAAAGTCATTCTATGAGGCCACCATCACCTTGATACCAAAAGCAGACAAAGATAATACAAAAAAAAGAAAATTACAGACCAATATCACTGATGAATATAGATGCAGAAATCCTCAACAAAATACTAGCAAACGGAATCCAACAACACATTAAAAGGATCATACACCATGATCAAGTGGGATTTATCCCAGGGATGCAAGGATTCTTCAGTTTATGCAAATCAGTCAATGTGATACACCATATTAATAAATTGAATAAAACCCATATGATCATCTCAATAGATGCAGAAAAAGCTTTTGACAAAATTCAACACCCATTTATGATAAAAACTGTCCAGAAAGTGAGCATAGAGGGAACCTACCTCAACATAATAAAGGCCATATATGACAAGCTCACAGCAATCATCATTCAATGGTGATAAACTGAAAGCATTTCCTCTAAGTTCAGGAACAAGACAAGGGTGTGCACCCTCAGCACTATTATTAAACATAGCTTTGGAAGTCCTAGCTATGGCAATCAGAGACGAAAAAGAAACACAAATTGGAAAAGAAGAAGTAAAACTGCCACTGTTTGCAGATGACATGATACTATACAGAGAGAATCCTAAAAGTGCCACCAGAAAGCTACTAGAGCTAATCAATGAATTTGGTAAAGTTGCAGGATACAAAATTAATGCACAGAAATCTCTTGCATTCCTATACACTAATGATGAAAAATCTGAAAGAGAAATTAAGGAAACACTCCCATTTACCACTGCAACACAAAGAATAAAATACCTAGGAATAAACCTACCTAGGGAGACAAAAGACCTGTATGCAGAAAACTATAAGACACTGATGAAAGAAATTAAAGATGATACCAACAGAGATATACCATGTTCTTGGATTGGAAGAATCAATATTGTGAAAATGACTATACTACCCAAAGCAATCTACAGATTCAATGCAATCGCTGTCAAATTACCAATGGCATTTTTTACAGAACTAGAACAAAAAAATCTTAAAATTTGTATGGAGACAAAAAAGACCCCGAATAGCCAAAGCAGCCTTGAGGGAAAAAAGTGGAACAGGAGGAATCAGATTCCTTGACTTCAGACTATAGTACAAAGCTACAGTAATCAAGACAATATGATACTGGCACAAAAACAGAAACATAGATCAATGGAACAAGATAGAAAGCCCAGAGATAAACCTACGCACCTGTGGTCAACTAATCTATGACAAAGGAGGCAAGGATATACAATGGAGAAAAGACAGTCTCTTCAATAACTGGTGCTGGGAAAACTGGGCAGCTACATGTAAAATAATGAAATTAGAACACTCCCTAACACCATACACAAAAATAAACTCAAAATGTGTTAGAGACTTAAATGTAAGACCAGACACTATAAAACTCTTAGAGGAAAACACAGGAAGAACATTCTTTGACATAAATCACAGCAAGATCTTTTTTGATCCACCTCCTAGAGTAATGGAAGTAAAAAGAAAAATAAACAAATGGGACCTAATGAAACTTCAAAGCTTTTACACAGCAAAGGAACCATAAACAAGACGTAAAGACAACCCTCACAATGGGAGAAAATATTTGCAAACGAATCAACGGACAAAGGGTTAATCTCCAAAATATATACACAACTCATGCAGCTCAATATTAAAAAAACAACCCAATCCAAAAATGGACAGAAGACCTAAATAGACGTTTCTCCACAAAGACATACAGATGGCCAAGAAATACATGAAAAGCTGCTCAACATCACTAATTATTAGAGAAATGTAAATCAAAACTACAATGAGGTATCACCTCACACCAGTTAGAATGGGCATCATCAGAAAATCTGCAAACAACAAATGCTGGGGAGAGTGTGGAGAAAAGGGAACCCTGTTGCACTGTTGGTGGGAATGTCAATTGGTACAGACACTATGGAGAACAGTGTGGATGTTCCTTAAAAAACTAAAAATAGAATTACCATATGATCCAGCAATCCCACTCCTGGGTATATACCCAGAGAAAACCATAATTCAAAAAGACACATGCACCCCAATGTTCATTGCAGAACTATTTACAACAGCCAGGTCATAGAAGCAACCTAAATACCCATTGACAGATGAATGGATAAAGAAGATGTGGTACATATATACAATTGAATATTACTCAGCCATAAAAAGGAACGAAATTGGGTCATTTGTTGAGACGTGGATGGATCTAGAGAGTGTCCTACAGAGTGAAGCAAGTCAGAAAGAGAAAATCAAATATCGTATATTAACGCATGTATGTGGAACCTAGAAAAATGGTACAGATGAACCGGTTTGCAGGGCAGAAATTGAGACAGACGTAGAGAACAAACATATGGACACCAAGGGGGGAAAGCCGCGGGGGGGTGGAGATGGTGGTGTGATGAATTGGGTGATTGGGATTGACATATATACACTGAAGTGTATAAAATTGATGATTAAAAAGAACCTTCTGGGGCTTCCCTGGTGGCACAGTGGTTGGGAGTCCGCCTGCCAATGCAGGGGATGCAGGTTCGTGCCCCGGTCCGGGAAGATCCCACATGACGCGGAGTGGCTGGGCCCGTGAGCCATGGCTGCTGAGCCTGCGCGTCTGGAGCCTGCACTCTGCAACGGGAGAGGCCACAACAGTGAGAGGCCCGCGTACTGCAAAAAAAAAAAAAAAAAAAAAAGAACCTTCTGTATAAAAAAATAAAGTTCAAAAATTAAAAAAAAAAGAAACTTCAGCTGGCCTTAAAAGACCCAACCAAACCAAACCAAACATACATTGGGAAGAATGAATAACATATTGGTACTCTAAAATAGAGACAAATTAGATTGGCCAGAGAAAAAGTTCATAAGCTTTTTTTAAAAAATAAATTTATTTTATTTATTTAGTTTTTGCTGTGTTGGGTCTTCATTGCTGAATGTGGGCTTTTTCTAGTTGCAATGAATGGGGGCTACTCTTCGTTGTGGTGTGCAGGCTTCTCACTGCAGTGGCTTCTCTTGTTGAGGAGCACAGGCTCTAGAGCATGGGCTTCAGTAGTTGCCGCACTCAGACTCAGTAGTTGTGGTACATGGGCTTAGTTCCCACCAGGGAAGCTCCCATACGCTTTTTTTTTTTTTTTTTTTTTTTTTGCATGAAGAGCTAAAATGTTCCTCACTTGAATCCTTGCAACTAACACAGGAGAATGTCACGGATAAAAAGTTACTGATGGGAGACAGCTAGGGGCAGTTGATGTATACTGTTGAAGGGTTGAGTTTGGGAAAGGGACATCTTTACCTATGAGTCATTGCTGTTCTAGAATTACTCCATTTTAAGGATCAATATTTAAAGCCTTAAGATATAGGGAGTCTTATACTATGCTTCAATATTTGAAGTGCTAGCAAATTATAGATTAATGAGTTATTTGAAAGATTGGGGAAAATGGTAGTGGCCTCTAAATTGTAGTTTACCATAGCAGGGCCTGGTTACATGGATTAATAGAACACAAGTCATATAAGTTTGGCTAGTCAGTGAGGTAATGTAGAAAGATCTGGGTCACCGCTGGGAATTAAAAACCCCAGGAGGAGTGGTGCTGGGAGCCGACTTCAGAAGCTAAAGAGTCCTCTGAGCCTGCAGAAGAAAAAAGAAAGGGAGTAAGAAAGAGATTGAAAGGTATATCAAAGACAAATCATGCTTAGTTCATTCCAGCCCCAATTTTAACAATGTCCATAAAAGAACAGTGATTCCACTTATTCAATCTCTATTGATTAATTGATATAAGTACTTTAAGTGTCAGGCATTGTGAAACTTATGGGAATTTTAGACCAGGTGGGAGAGGACTAGGGTCATTGCAGGCCAACGAATGAGCTGTTTTGAGGCTTGCAATGCCATTTAAATTGCTCTCTATAATAGTTGCCTAGTCATTTAACCTCTGGGCCTTGGTTACTTCATCTGTAAAATGAAGACCTTGAACTATAGGATCTCTGGGGAACTTTGCAGCATTAAAATGTTATGATTCTCTTTGGCTTATTTTGGGGGAAAATGTATGATCCTCTTTGGTTAATAAAGAATTTAAAAAATAAGCTCACATCTCACAAGGGTGCATACGAATGGATAAGTGCATACTCAAACGCATACATGGATATTTAGTATTATGAGGATTATCATGAAAAAATACTAATAAAACTGGAGTGACATAAGATTGAAGAGATATCTAACTCACAAAAGTATTTCTGTCTTTGCAGTATGAAATAACGTATTAACATATATGCTTTTACAAGAATAATCTTCTGGCCAAAGGTGAGGGGATGTAGCAATTCATGTAAGTAAAGGTCAAACTTTATTTACTCAAAAAGTAATAGCATCCTTTGCTCTGTATCTTAAGGCTATAAGAAATCATTCCCTAGTTTCTTTCCCATAGTTTGAAAATGCCTTTATCCCAAGGATTTTTCATTTTGATAAGTAGTTATCTCAGAAAGATTAAAGCCAAGATTCCCTAAACTGACCCTTAGGAAGTACTTTAATTTTTCAAATTACTCAGTCACTGCCAATGTCATTTTGACAACTTCTTTTTCAAGAAGCTTTATGAATTTAAAGCTTTGTATATAGCTAGCAGACCTGTTCCTCATGAAGTGTGGGATCCAAGGCAGTGTGACTCCATTCTTTCTTATTAGTAGAGGTGACAAGACTTACTGGAAACTGAAACAATGGGGTCAAGCAGTGAAAAAGAAAAAGGAAAAAAGCAAGACTGGGAAATTCTCAACCCAAACTAACTAAAACATTCATGATATCCTATAAAGAGATGGCTGCAGTTGAGGTGTCTGAGTAACAGAATGGTATTTAAGAGAAACTGCTGGTGATCATAAAAAGTTACTTGCAATGACAGGAAAGTCAAGGAAGAGAAGACAAGATTAAGAAATAAGATCTCCCTCTTGTCTTGTGCAAATGGAAGGTCTCAGTGCCTTTCTATATGATTTGTATAAGCTGCTGGTGGTTATCAGTGGGATACACATGAGAGGTAGATCAATTTCCAAGGAACAATTTGAAATTTTGGGTTATTTCTGCAGACCCAGTAATAAAGACACTGAAGACTAACCAAAAGTTTAAGACATTTTCTATGCTTATAAAACTAATTTTCATTTATTCATTATTTTTATGTTAATAAGCACATAATTTGAGTATCCTTTATATTCCAATCACTGTATGAAATACAAGAAAGGAAAAAAAATGGTCCAATGGTCCAAATCTATTTGGAAATAAAATATAATTTTGTTTTGATTAATTCCCAATATTGGTGTAATAAACTAACTTGTAAGAAACCTGAAAAATCAAGTAAAAAATTTTCCTCTGAAATGCTTAAGCGGGGAGGTTAATAATAGTGTTTGCTTTATGTAAAAACTGACTAAAAGATAATGCAGTCTGTTTTATTAGCCTATTAGAGCTAAATTTATTCATCTTCAATATGCTGTAATTTTATTCAGAACCTATTTTTATCCTGCTAGATATTTCAGTCTTACAATTCACATGGCCCAAGGGAAGAACGTCCTGGAATGTATCATCTGTTCCACTCAGTAGTTAGATTGCCTAAGTTCCAACAGCTGGAACTTATGCCTCTTTACATGATCTCCCTTTATCCCCATAGAGCCCTTTAGACTTGTTCTTATTCCCCCACTGTTCTTGGGGGAAAACTCCTAGCATCTGGAAGCTGGGACTATATACAAGTTAGATATGGATGCCTTTATCTATTTGTTGTTTAGGGCTGGTATTCCAGTTTTTTAGTTCAGTGTGAGTATGTAAAGCATGATGGTGGAGGGGTATATATTTTTCAGGCAAATGAGAGTGCTGGTAAAAGTGAATAAAGGTGGTATGAGACTAGAAACTAGATTATTTGATAAAGATCCTAAAGTTGTTTCCACTGGAGAAGAGAACATTTTAGGGAAACATAAATAGCTGTCTTCAAATACCTGAAAGGTTGACACGTGGGGACAAAAAGATTATGGTGGCTCATGGAGCTGCAATAGCTTCTAAGGAGTGGAAAGTAGCGGGGGGAACTGTTGACTCAACCTCCAAAGATGATAGCTATTCCCTACCCCTGATGAAGCAGAATTTAAATGACTGCCTGTGGTTTTGTAGAGGTGAAGTAAACGGGATTAGACAAGGAGGTGGGACTTGTTTGGGACTTGAGATAGGGATAGTGAATGGGTTCAATTCTCATGCCCAGTGTAATCAACTGGTAAGGGCTGCCTGGAGCACTGTGGCCCTCTGACACTATCCCAGCTCATGAGGAAAAAATGCTATGACTGGTTAAGATAGATGTGTATGCCATGCATTTTCTTTCTCTGGGATGCTCCTTTAAAATTCTCTCCACTCCTTAGATTCTGTGATGCTAGGTCATACCAGTTGGTCTACAACTAGCCCAGCATACCTACCCAGCTCCCTAGATTCAAAAGGCAACTTTGGATCCACATTACTTTCTACCACTTCTTATAGTTTGTTACCCTTGAATGGATAAGTGTGTAATTGGGTTGACCTGATTTGACTGAAAGATAATAGAAATTTTACTTCCTGCTGTAATAAAATTACAAAGAGCCATAGTGATATACTAGAACATAATTTGGCTCCCACCCTCACTGTTCCACTGAGACTGCATCTACTAGTGATACCACGAATGGTGTCTGTGTTACCAAAGCAAATGGACACTCGACAACTTCTTGAAACATTTTTGTCTCTTGACTCTTACCATGCAATTTCCTCCTGCTTTTCTCCCACCTCACTGACTGCTTCTTCTCAGTATCTTTACCTGGATCTAAGGGCCAGAATGAGATCCTCTTCAAGAGATTATTAAAATTTATTCTCTCTCATCTGCCCATTCCTGTATATTTACATTCTTTTCTTATATTGATAATTCCAAAATTTCTAAACATATCCAAGAACTTTAATTTTGACTCTCCTGTATAACTACTTGCTTGAAATTACTTCTTAGATAGCTCACAGGCATCTCAAACTTACGATTCAATACAGACTCTTGATCCACTTCTCTAATCAGTTTTCCTTGCCTCTTAACCATTTCATAACATAATTAGCCACCCATTTGCTCATCCAGGAAATCTGAGGATTATTCTTGATTCTTTCCCTTGAACCAGATCATACCCCTTCATCCAATCTATCATTGTAAACATTGCCAAACTACATTTTGAGTGTGTCACTTATTTTCATTACTGCCACTACCACCCTATACCAGTGTTTCCCACCTGGACCATTGCAGTAGGCTCCCAAATACTTGTCCTGCTGAAATCAAGTATTCACACAGTAGTAAGAGTAATTTTCATTCATTCAACGTCAATTCAACTTTTGATTGACTACATGGAGGGCTTATCATGGGCTAGGCTCTGCAAGGGTCTGAGGGAACAAAACAAAAATCCCACATGGACATATGTACACTATCAAACGTGAAATAGATAGCTAGTGGGAAGCAGCCGCATAGCACAGGGAGATCAGCCCGGTGCTTTGTGATCACCTGGATGTGTGGGATAGGGAGGGTGGGAGGGAGAGAGATGCAAGAGGGAGGAGATATGGGAACATATGTATATGGATAATTGATTCACTTTGTTATAAAGCAGAAACTAACACCATTGTAAAGCAATTATACTCCAATAAAGATGTAAAAAAATAAAGTAGATAATATACAAGAAAAAAAAAACAAACAAAAATCCCTGCCTTTGAGGAGCTTATGTTCTAGTGGGAGAAGATACACAATAAACAATCAACATAAAAATAAGTAAATTATACAATAACTGGTTGAGGTAAATACTGTGAAAAATGGAAAATAAAGCAAATTAAGGGGGCAAGGGGTGCTGGGAAAATGGTGGTCCAGATTATAATATATAAAAGGAGGTCAGAGTAGGTCTCATTGAGAAGATGGTCTTTTCATGAGAGAGTTAGCCAAGTGAATATCAGGGAGAAGAATGTTCCAGAAAAAAGAAACATCTAGAGTAAATGTTCTCCAAATGAGAATGTATCTGATATGTTTGAGAGACACCAAGAAAGCCTGTGTGCTATAACAGAGAGAGTGAGTGAGGAGGAGTGTAGG
This sequence comes from Platanista minor, assembly GCA_004363435.1. Lineage (NCBI taxonomy): Eukaryota > Metazoa > Chordata > Mammalia > Artiodactyla > Platanistidae > Platanista > Platanista minor. Next base: position 26,030 of record RJWK010021744.1, read on the forward strand.
GGAAGAGGAGGTCAGAGTAAATATGTGAGAATCTTCAGCCTTGTGGGACATTGTAAGGAGTTTGGATTTTACTCTGAATGAAAGGAGGAATCACTGGACAGTTTTGAGCAAAGGAGTGACACAATCCATTTTAAAAGAATCATTTGACTCATTTGACTGTTTTTTAATAAATACTAGAGGTAAGAGTACAATGGACAGATCAATTAGGAGGCTATTGCAGTAATCTAGATGAGAGATGATGGCAATTTAGACCAGGGTGGTAATGGGAGAGGTAGTGCAAAGTGGTTAGATTTTGGATATATATATATATATATATATATATATATATATTTTAACATCTTTATTGGAGTATAATTGCTTTACAATGGTGTGTTAGTTTCTGCTTTATAACAAAGTGAATCGGCTCTACATATACATTTTTCCCCATTATCTCCTCTTTCTTGTGTTTCCCTCCCACACTCCCTATCCCACTCCTTTAGGTGGTCACAAAGCACTGAGCTGATCTCCCTGGGCTATGCAGCTGCTTCCCAATAGCTATTTTATATTTGGTAGTGTATATATGTCCATGCCACTCTCTCACTTCGTCCCAGCATACCCTTCCCCCTCCCCGTGTCCTCAAGTCTATTCTCTATGTCTGCATCTTTATTCCTGTCCTGCCCCTAGATTCATGAGAATCTTTTTTTTTTTTCAGATTCCATATATATGTTTAGCATACGGTATTTCTTTTTCTCTTTTTGACTTACTTCACTCTGTATGACAGGCTCTAGGTCCATCCACCTCACTATAAATAACTCAACTTCATTTATTTTTATGGCTGAGTAATATTCCATTGTATATATATATATATATGCCACATCATCTTTACCCATTCATCTGTCGATGGACACTTAGGATGCTTCCATGTCCTGGCCATTGTAAGTAGAGCTGCAGCGAACAGTGTGGTACGTGTCTCTTTTTGAACTATGGTTTTCTCAGGGTATATGCCCAGTAGTGGGATTGCTGGATCGTGTAGTAGTTCTATTTTTAGTGTTTTAAGGAACCTCCATACTGTTCTCCATAGTGGCTGTATCAGTTTACATTCCCACCAACAGTGCCAGAGGGTTCCCTTTTATCCACACTCTCTCCAGGATTTATTGTTTCTAGATTTTTTGATGATGGCCATTCTGACTGGCGTGAGATGATACCTCACTGTAGTTTTGATTTGCATTCCTCTAATGATTAGTGATGTTGAGCATCCTTTCATGTGTTTGTTGGCAATCTGTATATCTTCTTTGGAGAAATGACTATATAGGTCTTCTGCCCATTTTTGGATTGGGTTTTTGTTTGTTTGATATTGAGCTGCATGAGCTGCTTGTAAATTTTGGAGATTAATCTTTTGTCAGTTGCTGCATTTGCAAATATTTTCTCCCATTCTGAGGGTTGTCTTTCCATCTTGTTTATGGTTTCCTTTGCTGTGCAAAAGCTTTTAAGTTTCATTAGGTCCCATTTGTTTATTTTTCTTTTTATTTCCATTCCTCTAGGAGGTGGGTCACAAAGGATCTTGCTGTGATTTATGTCATTGAGTGTCTGCCTATGTTTTCCTCTAAGAGTTTTATAGTGTCTGGCCTTACACTTAGGTTTTTAATCCATTTTGAGTTTATTTTTGTGTATGCTGTTAGGGAGTGTTCTAATTTCATTCTTTTACAGGTAGCTGTCCAGTTTTCCCAGCACCACTTATTGAAAAGGCAGTGTTTTCTCCATTGTATATTCTTGCCTCCTTTATCAAAAATAAGGGGACCGTATGTGTGTGGGTTTATCTCTGGGTTTTCTATCCTGTTCCATTGATGTATATTTCTGTTTCTATGCCAGTACCATACTGTCCTGATTACTGTAGCTTTGTAGTACAGTCTGAAGTCAGGGAGTCTGATTCCTCCAGCTCCGCTTTACTTTCTCAAGATTGCTTTGGCTATTTGAAGTCTTTTGTGTTTCCATACAAATTGTGCAATTTTTTGTTCTACTTCTGTGAAAAATGCCATTGGTAGTTTTTTTTTGTTTGTTTGGTTTTTTTGCGGTACATGGGCCTCTCACTGTTGTGGCCTCTCCTGTTGCGGAGCACAGGCTCCGGATGCACAGGCTCAGCGGCCATGGTTCACGGGCCCAGCCGCTCCGCGGCATGTGGGATCTTCCTGGACTGGGGCACGAACCCATGTCCCCTGCATCGGCAGGCGGACTCTCAACCACTGCGCCACCAGGGAAGCCCCCATTGGTAGTTTGATAGGGATTGCACTGAATCTGTAGATTACTTTGGGTAGTATAGTCATTTTAACAATGTTGATTCTTCCAATCCAAGAGCATGGTATATCTCTCCATCTGTTTGTATCATCTTTAATTTCTTTCGTCAGTGTCTTATCGTTTTCTGCATACAGGTCTTTTGTCTCCTTAGGTAGGTTTATTCTTAGATATTTCATTCTTTTTGTTGCAATGGTAAATGAGAGTGTTTCCTTCATTTCTCTTTCAGATTTTTCATCATTAATGCATAGGAATGCAAGAGATTTCTATGCATTAATTTTGTATCATGCTACTTTACCAAATTCATTGATTAGCTCTAGTAGTTTTCTGGTAGAGTCTTTAGGGTTCTCTTTGTATAGTATGATGTCATCTGCAAACAGTGACAGCTTTACTCCTTCTTTTCCGTTTTGGATTCCTTTTATTTATTTTTCTTCTCTGATTGCTGTGGCTGAAACTTCCAAAACTATGTTGAATAATAGTGGTGAGAGTGGACATCCTTGTCTTGTTCCTGATCTTAGAGGAAATGCTTTCAGTTTTTCACCATTGAAAATGATGTTTGCTGTGGGTTTGTTGTATATGGCCTTTATAATGTTAAGGTAGGTTTCCTCTATACCCACTTTCTGGAGAATTTTTATCATAAATTCGTGTTGAATTTTGTCAAAAGCTTTTTCTTCATCTATTGAGATGATCATATGGTTTTTCTCCTTCAATTTGTTAATATGGAGTATCCCATTGATTTGCGTACATTGAAGAATCCTTGCACTCCGGAGATAAACCTCACTTGAACGTGGTCTATGATCCTTTTAATATACTGAGGAATTCTGTTTGCTAGTATTTTGTTGAGGATTTTTCAGTCTGTGTTCATCACTGATATTGGCCTGTAGTTTTCTTTCTTTGTGACATCTTTGTCTGGTTTTGGTATCAGGGTCATGGTGGTCTCGTAGAATGAGTTTGGGAGTGTTCCTCCCTCTCCTATATTTTGGAAGAGTTTGATAAGGATAGGTGTTATCTCTTCTCTAAATGTTTGATAGAATTCACCTGTGAAGCCGTCTGGTCCTGGGCTTTTGTTTGTTGGAAGATTTTTAATCACAGGCACAATTCCAGTGCTTGTGATTGCACTATTTATATTTTCTATTTCTTCCTGGTTCAGTCTTGGAAGGTTGTGATTTTCTTAGAATTTGTTCATTTCTTCCTGTCCATTTTATTAGCATATAGTTTCTTGTAGTAATCTCTCATGATCCTTTGTATTTCTGCAGTGTCAATTGTTACTTCCACTTTTTCATTTCTAATTCTATTGATTTGAGTCTTCTCCCTTTTTTTCTTCATTAGTCTGCCTAATGGTTTATCGTTTTTCTTTATCTTCTCAAAGAACCAGCTTTTAGTTTTACTGATCTTTGCTATTGTTTCCTTCATTTATTTTTCATTTGTTTCTGATCTGATCTTTATGATTTCTTTCCTTCTGCTAACTTTGGGCTTTTTTTTTTTGTTATTCTTTCACTAAATGCTTTAGGTGTAAAGTTAGGTTGTTTATTTAAGATGTTTCTTGTTTCTTGAGGTAGGATTCTATTGCTATAAACTTCCCTCTTAGAACTGCTTTTGCTGCATCCCATGGGTTTTGGGTGGTCACATTTTCATTGTCATTTGTTTCTATATATGTTTTGATTTCCTCTTTGATTTCTTCAGTGATGTCTTGTTTATTTAGTAGTGTATTGTTTAGCCTCCATGTGTTTGTATTTTTTACATATTTTTTCCTGTAATTGATATCTAGTCTCATAGTGTTGTGGTCTGAAAAGATACTTGATACGATTTCAGTTCTCTAAATTTATCAAGGCTTGATTTGTGACCCAAGATATGATCTATCCTGGAGAAAGTTCCATGAGCAATTGAGAAGAAAGTGTATTCTGTTGCTTTTGGATGGAATGTCTTATAAATATCAATTAAGTCCATCTGTTTGATGTATCATTTAAAGCTTGTGTTTCCTTTTTTCTTTTCATTTTGGATGATCTGTCCATTGGCGAAAGTCAGGTGTTATATTCCCCTACTATGATTGTGTTACTGTCAATTTCCCCTTTTATGGCTGTTAGCATTTGCCTTATGTATTGAGGTACTCCTATGTTGGGTGCATAAATATTTACAATTGTTATATGTT
>RJWK010021745.1:0-30445 GCA_004363435.1 Platanista minor
TTGTTGTCTTTCTTTGTGCTTTTCTCTGTTTTACGAGTTTTCTTTTCTGAGTATACTTTATCTCTTTAATTAGAAAAACAATGTTTTTAAAATATGGCTACAAAATGAATCTGGTTTTCAAATAAGCATTATCGTTTAATCCATGATCTCTACCTTTAAAATGCTTTAGAATGACTTAGAAAAGAATTTATAAATGTGTGCACAGGAAGAAGGCTGAGAGGAAATACATCAAAAAGTGAACAATAGTATCTCTCTGTGGTAGTTTATGAGTGATTTTATTTTTCATCTTGCACTTTTCTGTATCCTCAAAATATCTAGAATCTGCATGTATTACTTTTAGAAATAGGAAAAATGCTTTTAAAATATCTGTTGAATACTTATTGTTTATTAAAAGTCATGTTTTCTTACTGCCTCCTGTGAGAGCTGGATGATGTGAGCTTTTCTCTTAGCTGAATTTAGTTTACCTTGTGGTAAATAAATTGGCTCAGAGGAAGCCCATGATTCTCAGTTTCATGATGTCTAATCTGAACAAAATCTAATTTCTTTTCTTTTAAAAACCTTTCATTCACAGTTCGGGGTGATTTTAATTTGTGATATCAAGTTATTCAAAGCTCAAGTTCTAAGATGCCGGAGGGCAGACGGTTCTCAAGCACAGCCAGCTGAATCGGAGGAAAGCCTGAAAATCTTCTGGGCGATTCTGGCCTCGAAGGATTGTCAGCCTGATTCTAGATCAAAGGGGCTCGGATAAATGCATTAACTTTAGATTCCTGCTCCCTGAGCCTCAGACCCACTGGACGCTTGCCCATCTGGGCTGAGCCCCGCGGGCGGGATGTGTCTTGAGGTCACATGTCAAGCACAGATCTCCATGTCTGGTCAAACAACCAGAGTGTGTTTACCAACATGAGTGATATTTTCAAGGTCAGTGCTGGGTTTCTAGCAAAAGAAAACAATAATTGATATTCAAGCTAGAAAATAGGGAAAAAGACAAATGAAGCTGTAGGTCTGTTTTGAAGCTCTCCTTCCAGCAAATAATTTTAGGGATGCCTACAAGTAGACGACTTTGGGACCAGATTACACTTTCCCCATCTTTTTTTCTCTTAAAGAGTAACAGTTATTTGTCTGTTGGAAACAGCTCTTACCGACAAATGTGAACAATGCTGACGTGTTCTTAGCATAAATGCCATCGCAGAGGAGAAAATGAACAATGAAACAAACGGCTATGCATTTCTTTCCGTCAGTGGCGCTCCAAGCAACACAGTGGCTCAGGCCAGAAATCTGGGAGTCATCCTTGCCTTCTCGTTCTCTTTCACCCCCTCCTGCAGTTCCAAACCCTCACCACCCGTTTCTCCTGACCACCCCTTCTCCTGCGGCCACTGGTGTCCTGGCCTGGTCCTGGTGGCTTCCCAGTGGCCCCTGGACCCATGGGCAGGCTGACCTGGGCCCAGCTCCCAGAGAGGTCCTCATGGTGTGCAAACCTAACTACCTCATTCCCTCTTAAAATCTGCTCCTTCTGGGTCAAAACCCAAGTTTCTTGACCTGGCATTTGGGGACCTTATCTCTTTAGCCACCTCTATCCCTCCAGCTCAAACCTGAGCTTCCTGCCTTTCCCCGGCCCTCCACAAGGCAGGGGTCTTGCCTTCCAAACACAAATTCTAAGATAAAATTAAGGATTTTAAAATGTTGACAGCAGGGCCTTCAACTCCAAGCCCAGGGCCTGTGTGACTACTCAGGTCACCTGTCCATGAGGCTGGCCCTGCCCCGCGGGGTGCTTGCCCCACAGTTTCCTTGTGCCTGTGACGTTTGGCCTGGAACTTCCTGCCCGTTCTCTGTTTCCATCATCCCCCTCCTCCTCCTTGCTCTTTAAGACTCACTTGGCTTGGGTCTCCGTGCCAAGAGATCCCTCCAAACTTCCCTTCGTACAACCCTGGACCCCCAAGCTGGGGTGGGTCTTTCTCCTTGGAGCTCCTTTTAGACAGTGGTTCCCCGAAGCTGGGCCCTAATCACTCACTGTATGAGCACCTGGGGCGGTTCTGACAATGAATCTGACCTCAGGGGGGGGGCCCGGGAATCTGCAAAGCTCTCAAGTAGGTCTGTGCACCCCATACTGACGTTTGAGGACGAACACCCCTGACCCCGGGGTCTGTGTTCAGTTCCTCTGTTTCCTGAACATCTGACACTATGCCTGGCACCTCACGGTGTGCCCTGGCCTCCGGAGGAGCTCCAGAAGCGGGAGAGATGCTCTCTCCACAGATGTGAATGAGAGGGTCTCATTTCCTCTGGTTGGGAGCCCTCCTACGGGGGGCTGGGGGGGGGGCGGGTCCCAGGCTGACGGCAGGCCAAAGGAGACCGCAAGGCCCCAAACTGCTAGCATTTCCTTTCGGGTCTCTCTTTGTCCTCTCACAGAGAGGTGACATCGAGAAACGAGCTCCACCCCAGGGCCTTGCCACTGGCTTGCATCAGGCCCAAAGCCAAAGGCAGCAGCGAACTAGGCCGTGGCTGAGTTTACCCCAGTCCCGGTGCCGGCGTCGGGAGTATCCATCGTCGACGTCCAGGGACCTGTACCCCAGGCCTGACAGCTCCCACCCAGCATCCCCAGCCCTGGGCTCACAGAGCAATGCCCAGGATGCTGTAAAGATACGGGTGATGGGCCCTCTCCAGCCTCAGGCTCAGAGCAGGGCATTTCTTTGCAGGGAGGGGGAAGATGCCCCCTGAGGGTGGGAGGGTAGGCAAAGGGAAGGCAAGTCGGCCTGAGATCTTCCACCGCTGCTCACTCCCGTCTTCCCTGTGGGGTGGAGGGAGCAGCTGGTGCAGCTCAGGGACCACCTGAGCATCCTCCATGCTGGGCTCACCCTCGGCTCAGCCCGGAGGTCTCAGCTGGCCACACTCCCAAGACCAGCCCGGGGCTGTCCTAGATCAACGAGCCCCCCAACCAGCAGGCCACCTCCGGTCCTGGGGTCTCCCCATTACCCTCCCTCACAGAGTCTAGGGCACCCCGAGCCCTAGCCTCCCGTGGCCCTATGTCAGGTGTATCTACCCCAAGCAGGAAGACCGCTTCACAAAGACTTGGCCCTCTCTCTCCTGTTTTGATTAGATACAGAGTGTTTTTGCTTTGTTTAAAAAAATATTTTTGGTTTCTTTTATGGCAGTTTCAAACAGTAGCTCTTTCTAATTAGGGGCATAGTCAAATTTGGATCCCATGCCAGCTAAACTAGGCAACATTTCGAGGCATCAGGAAGCTGTTCCAGAGAGGGGAGCCCTGCAGTGCCCACAGCAGGAGGAGGGGTCCCCCCCACCGGCGGACCACTCTGTAATCGTCTGGGAGCCAGGTGTCCGGTGGTCTGCATGTGGCTGCCTGAGTAATCGGATGTCTCACGGATCACAAGGTAATTGGGGCCACTTCTCTATCAAGTGCTTCAGCCACATACAATTTCTCACTCTTCCCGGGACATTTTCCTTCATCATTATCATCATCATCACCCAGTATTAACAGCTTAAATCTATCGAGTGCTTGATACGTGCAAGGCATGGTGTGAAGGTTGTCCTTAAAGAGTTTCATTATATCCCATCACAACCCTGAAGTGTGGCAGTTATTAGCCCCATTTATGGATGGGATGATGAAGGCCTGGAGGTGCAGGTCACCTGTCCAATGTCATACAGATATTAGGATTCAAAGGCACATTGAGCTGTGGCCACAGTGAACCTTTGCCCACACGGTTGCCTCATGGATCACTTCCTTTTTTAGGGCCTCCCCAGCCAGCAGGCAGGGATGCTCAGTATCACCTTTTTTAAGCCTTCCGTAGCAATCACCACAGGCATTTACATTTCTGTCTACCTGTGCTGTGCTATAATTTAAAAAAAAAAACAGATATATTTTTGTCTTTGTCCCGAGTTCATGGCACAGAGTTCTTAAAATCTTTAGAATTTCCTGAGTGATAAGAGTGTTATTCATAACACGCTGACCGCACCTGAGTTTATGCCAATCAGATGGCTCACAGGGGTTCCCAGAGGAACCAAACATATGGTTAGAGGGTTGGAGCTTTCAGCCACGCCCCACCTCATCTTCAACTCCAGGGAGGGGAAGAGGAGCTGGAGATTGAGTTCAACCCCCAATCATGCCTCCTTAATGAAACCGCCATAAAAATCCCTGAACTACAGGGCTGAGGAGTTTCCGAGCTGGGGACCACACTCAAGTGCCAGGAGGGTGGTGCAACCCAATTCAATGGAGACAGAGGCTGCTGGGCTAGGGACCCTTCTGCTTCTTGTTCTGTGTAGCTCTTCACTAGCTGTTCATTTCTATCCTTTATAATAAACAGTAATCAGAAGTCTAGCACTTTCCTGAGTTCTGTGAGTCCTGGTCGTATATCACTGAACATGAAGGCAGGGCGTGGGAACCACTGAATTTGTAGTCAGCTGGGGACCGCATTTGCAGGGGGTGTCTGAAATGGGAGCAATCCAGTGGCACTGAGCCCTTGACCTGGGAGGTGGGGGTCTGTACTAACAACGGGCAGCTAGTGTCAGCACTGGACTGAATCGTAGGACACCCAGGAGGCGTCGGAGAATTGAAGAACTGGTTGGTTGGTGTTGGGAAAAACCTTCGTCGCACCACCCTGCTCACCCGTGAACGTCTAGGTCTGTGGAGGGACTGGACAGCACAGAGCCTGGCACGTTGCAGGTACTCACCACGTCCCACCCCTTAATCTGCAGCTTCAGGCTCTCAGCCTCCAGGTTTAGCTCCCGGAACCTCTCTTTATCTTGTTAGTTAATGAAACTGATATTCACTGGGTTAGTTTCAGTGAGCTTGGCCTTGGGATGACCCGTGTTAGTAAGTTTCAGGACGCAAGGCCGAAGGTCACATTGATACTCGGTGACAGGGCAAAGGACTGGGCATCCCAGTCTCGCAGCTGGAACATGTCTCTCTGCCTCACTGTCTTTCAACTTTCCAAAGAGTCCTTACTCGATGCCACAACAATCCTATAGGACCAGAGCAAGATCGAGTCACCATGAAGCTTTAGGGCACAATGAAAATGCTTTCCAGCTCTGTGTCACGCCCATTCTACTCTCCAATTCCCCACCCACCGAATACTGGGAATCATAGGCCTCTCTGTCTGAAAGGCTCTCTCCTCCGAAGACGAGAGAGCTGGGGGCAGGTCGGGAAGGAGATGATTCCAGAAAGGTTCCAGGCTGTCAGCAGCTTCCATGGCAGAGATGATTCACTGGGGCCCGGCCCATTCCTGATCACGGTAGGCCAACTGGGCATCTGTCATCATCTCCTTCCTCTCCTGGAAATGGCTTCTTCAAAAGGGTCTGCAGCTGCCCCGCGGGGAGGCCTGTTCAGAGCCTCTGGGGTTGTTGGAAGGTGGAGGGAGGAGAGGAGCGGGTGGGGAGGAGACCTGGAGAGCTGCCACCAGAGTGAGGCCGGTGACAGGGAGAATCTATCCATCTTGCGTGCAGCGCCAAATACGGTGCTGGGGCTCAGTAGGTAATAAACAGTGGTCACATAGCTGGCTCGACAAGGAGAGACATGACAGAGGAGAACGAAAGGAAGGCCTGACGTCACCTTGTGCGGTCCCGGCTGAGCAGGCCGGCTCACCCCAGGGTGCTGGAATCCCATATTTGTCCTTGCTGAGCCCACATGTGCTTTGTTCTTGACAGATGTGCCCAAAGCGAGAAGGGGGAAACTGAGGCCACAGAGCATGTTGAAATGGGTTCTTGGCACTGCCCCCTGGGCCAGTAGAGTTTCCGAGGGCCTGGTATGGATTGAGCCCCTATCTTGCAGTCTCCGCTCACTTTTGGCAGCAGCAGCCAGGCTCTCAGTAACGTGAGAGCGGGTGTCATGACTGGAAATACAGTAAGTCCCCTACATACGAACCTTCAAGTTGCGAACTTTCAAAGATTCGAACCTACGTTCACATGTCCAATCATGTAAGTTCGTGCACGTGTCTGGCGTACGTTGTCACGTGCATGCATCCTCTGCAAGTGGTTGTGCTTTCGTGTACGTCACTGTACAGTACTGTACGGAGTACGGTAGTACAGTGTCTTTATTTCAAACCCAGGATGTCTGGAAGCAAGCGTAAAAGCAGCAGTTATGTAGCTGGTACTGCTAAGAAGTGCCAGCTGTTGTCCTGTACTACTGTACTTTTCAAGGTACTCTACGATTAAAAATGTCTTCTTTATTTTTTGTTTGTTTTTTATGTATTATTTGTCTGAAAAGTCTTATAAACCTATTATAGTACAGTACTATCTAGCTGATTGTGTTAGTTGGGTACCTAGGCTAACTTTGTTGGACTTACGAACAAATTGGACTTATGAACGCGTTCTCGGAACGGAACTCATTCGTATGTAGGGGACTTACTGTAGTCAGAACTGTTAAGTGTTCACTGTGAATGGTTTAAGCACATGTTATAAAATTTTGAGTTTTAGATGTTCCAGGACAGCTGTATGTAGAGGTCTGGGGAACCCACAGACACCTAAGGCTGGCCCAGGTGACCGGTGCCCCCGCCTAAAAATCTGAGAGCAGGGCATGGTGTTTCCCATCAGGGCCAAAGGGGTGGCATACCTGTAAGGGCAGTGGGGTCAGGGCCACCTCCTGTGGTGTCTTCCTGCACACCAGGGTCCTGCATCAGCTTCATAAACAAGGGGGACCTTGTCCTTTTGCCTGTGCCTGTGTGTGTTTGGCTTTTTTTTTTTTTTAGTTTTTATTTTATATTGGAGTATAGTTGATTTACAATGTTGTGTTACTTTCAGGTGTACAGTTATACATATATTTGGCTTTTCTTAATTCAGTCATGAGATGTACCTGGAGCTTGTGTCTTATATGACCACAGAGAAGAATAGCTGATGAAGGAGGTAAGAGCACGCTGTGGTGAGAAGAACACAGGATTCTGAGCCAGAAAGACCTGCCTTTGCATCCCAGCTGTGCCCATCCACACCTGTGAACCCTTTGAGTGTCCAACCTACACACCAAGCTTCCATTTATCCATAAAACAGTGTGATCTCTCCCACTTTGCAGGGTTTGCATGAGAGTCAAAAATAGCCCTCCAGAAGGTCAGTTCTCAATAAATTGTAATTGTAGTTGCTACTGAAACGCATATGTGTTCTTGTACACTTAAATGACAAATTACCTATAGGTTGTTAATGGCTGGAAGAAACTCTCCTTCCTCCTGTACATTTTTGTGGTTCAGAACTCTTTCCAACAAGCTGTGGCTTTAAAAATGCAGATGCCTTCTGCAGAAGAGAACAAGCTTTCCGAGGAAAGCCAGAGGACATCCTGTTCTGATTAGTAGGACTCCGTCTGCACTCTAAGGCCTGCTCTCGCCCGTCACAGAATGCTGAGCAGGGATCTGGATCAGGACGGCTTAGAATCACGCTTGCAGGCCCGCCCGACCGTGAGACTGGGATACATTACTGTCACCTTCCTGCTGGTCATCCTCAGGGAAAATGCACTTAAGGTTTCAGAAGCAGCTGCAGGGGTGGTCAGCAGCCCAAGGAGTGGGAGCCAGAGGTGGGGACTGGAGAAGACGCAGGTCCTGGGCTGTCCTGGAGGAGGCAAGCTTTCCGTGCTGCTGGTGGCAACATGGCCGCCACACTCAGTGAACCAAGGCACGGCCACCATAGGCATTTCATGCCCTCGTGTTGATTGGACCCCTTCCTGTTTGCTCTCCACCATGACTGTCTAAAATGGAAAATTAAGAGGTCCACATGCATTTGCTTCGTACTGTCCAGGATGGAAAACCCTGATCCTTCGTCCCAGAAGAAAAATATCTGGGAGGCCATCAGATATTAAGCCTTAAATGTCATGGAGAGATAATGTCCCAGAGCCGTATGAGCTCTGATGGGCCAAAACGGGGAGGTAAATGAGCTAAAAATGGGAAACGAATTAGGACATCTAAGCAGATGGGCAAGTCATTATCAGCACAATGATAGGGTTAAACCCAAAGCATGGCTTATTCGTTTTAGCTGTGAGTTCGCAATTCATATTTCTCCCACAGTGGAGCTACATTAAGAATAGTAGATTAAAGGAAGAAAGAAAGAATAGTGGAAGAATGCGACCATTGTCACTTATCACCTATACAGACCCACGTTTTCACTCTGTGGCAAAAAAAATCGGTGATCTAAACATTAACAAGTAGAACACATTATAAATAGTTATATACTATTATCTCCATAAAGTCATTACAACAGAAATAAAAACTGTTTTTTTTTAAATTTTAACTGTCAGTAGTCATCGAATGTTCATGAAAAGACCTAACAAATAATTATGAAACACACATTGCTTAAGTAACAAAGATGAAAGAGATGATCATCGCCGTGAATACTTAATCTGCAAAGTAAAGAACATACCATTAATAGACTTAATAATGTCACTAAATATTTAATTTTACTTTCCCTACTACATTTTGTTTGCATTTTTCATATTTTAAACATAAAAACTTCTTAATAAGATTTGTCGTTACGGTAACGTCAAAGGCCGGAACATTTAAGTTTGACTTACTGTCTTCATCAAATTGGTCAAACATCATTTTATTTATCATTAAATGAAATGAACAACCCTCCTTGCAGTTTACTACATGTTATGCTTTATTCCAAAGGGGTTTAGTAATGGATTCTAGGTTATACCCACAAAAATAATGTTTTCTAACGTCAAAGGAAATTCATTGCTTTCCTTTTATTTTTTTGTTTTTCAGTGAGTATCACACAATGCCCCACATTGCCTACTGTTTGTGTAGGAGACTATAGATCGGAGTCTGCCTTGCTTGCTTATAGAATAGGTCCTTTGACACCATTCACAATTACATCATCCATTTCCTGAGAGTTGATCCCATCACTTACAACTCCCGCTTCTGGACAAATCTCATTTCACAGGTTTAAGGTCACAGCGAGTAAGTTAGTTTCCTGGTATTGGTGAATGGCACTCAAAACTCTCGGCCTCCAAATATCATACGATAGCGTTTACATGTGGAATCTAAAAAGAAAAAAAGGTACAAATGAACTTACTTACAAAACAGAAGTAGAGTCACAGATGTAGAAAACAAACTTATGGTTACCCAGGGGAAAAGGTCGGGGGAGGGATAAATTGGAGGATTGGGACTGACATATACACACTACTATATATAAAGTAGGTAATTAATAAGGACCTGCTGTAGAGCACAGGGAACGCTACTCAATACTCTGTAATGACCTATATGGGAAAAGACTCTAAAAAATAGAGTGGGTATATGTACATGTACAACTGATTCACTCTGCTCTACCCCCTGAAACTAACACAACATTGTCAATCAACTAGACTCCAATGAAACCTTTTTAAAAATTAAAATAAAATAAATAAATAAATAAAAGCATTAAAAAAAGAAAAACCAAAACTCTCAGCCTCACCTTTGCACTCAGTGAGAGCTTCATCCATCTCAAGCGCCCCATGCAGGGCCTGGCTGGATCACTCAGTGGACACAGCCAGATAAGCACACACAGCACAAGGACACAGCTCCCACGGCTCACGAGAGCCAGTGGCGTGCATCCGTCCCCATCCCTATTCAGCGACATCACATTGGCAGCTGGAAATCAGCTATGAAGCATCTACACCAAAGACACTGGCAAATGATACAAATCAGGGCTCTGCTGCACACCAGAGAGCCCGTTGTCAAGCACTCACCAGCACACCGCTGCATACACCTCCAGGGACCAGGACATGACACCCCGCTTCTCTCCCACCGTCGTCTCCTGCCCCTTCGCTACCTGGGTCTTGATGACCCGAAGCCCAGCTGGAGGAGTAGAGATGCTCTGTGGTTGCCAGCAGGCCAGGGTACCAAGTGCCCACCTGGGCTTCGAGCATCTCTGTGCAGTGGGGCAGGTGAAGCTTTCTCCCCCTGCCGCCTGCATCTCCTGACCAGCTCCTATTCCCGGTCAGGCAGCTGAGGCAGTGGGGTAAAGGCCCACGCCCAGCTTTTCCTTTGCTGCCAGAATATAAAGAGCTCTTTGTGGGGAGAGGAAGGCCCCTCCTCTCATGAACATCTTCTGATGGAGTCACTGCCCAGAAGCCTCTCAACCTGGGCTCTAGGGCTGAGAAGGAAGCTGGAACCAGGGGCAAGTGCCCAACCGTCCCAGTTGGGCCAGGATGAGGGCTTTCCCGGGATAGAAGGACATTCAGAGCTAAAGCCCAGGATGGTCCAGGGCAGCCCTGGGAGGTGGATCCCCTTCGGGGCATCTCCTAGCATTATTCTCTGTGAGGTTCAGAGCAGCCCTGGGTGGGGTCTGGAGAGGCAGATCCACTGGAAGACAGATGTCTGTTTGGAAAGGCCTCTTCCTCCTCTGACAGCAGCTGGAAAGAATAGGAACAGAGAGAAGAAACCAGAAGTTCCCAGGAGAAATCCAGTGTTTCCGTCCTTGGGCATAAATTAGGGGTCTGGAGTTCTGTCTTTGATCCGTTTAGGAACTCAGTTATGTAACCTCTGGGGCTTTGGGCTGGCCTGAGCCCCCAGAGCCTGGGAGAGGCCTGTGGAAATGCAGGCCCTGCCTCTTTCCTCCTGACTGCCAGGCCTGGGCAGCCTCATCGCTATTCCAGGTCCGTAAGGCCTCTCCATGTTTCCCAGTCACCAGACACACGCTTTTCTGGGTTTCCCTTTCCTACTCAGCTAGCAGTGCCTGACTCGCATCCGGATGGGGGACAGCAGAGTGGTGTGTCAGCCTGTGGACACCAGACAAACAGGCCCATCCTGACCCCCGTGGCCACCCTGGCCTGTGATTCCTTTCCTGGGACACGCTGGCCCTTTTTAGATGAGAGGTTGGAGTCGATGCTCAAATTGCCACTTTTCACAGAAGGATCAACGACCAGAATAATGATGGGGCGACTCTCCCTGCCTCCCCACACTTAACCTTGCCCTAGAATGGAGCCATTCTCCATAATCTCCCGGTTTTCCCACCTCTGCAGGGAGTTGGGGAGTCAGGAGGCCCAAGGGGTGCTGGTTTAATGGGGGTGCTGAGGTGCACACCTCACTCCTGAGGGGCTCTGCCCACACAGGGGGCACTCGGGCACAGGCTAACCCCAAACTCCCAATCCACCCCCTCCCACCCCCTCTCCCCCTTGGCAACCACAAGGCTGTTCTCTATGTCTGTGAGTCTGTTTCTGTTTTGTAGATACGTTTTTTTGTGTCCTATTTTAGATTCCACATATAAGTGATATCATATGATATTCGTCCTTCTCTGTCTGACTTCACTTAGTATGATAAGCTCTAGGTCCATCCATGTTGCTGCACATGGTATGATTTCGTTCTTTTCGTGGCTGCATAGTATTCCACTGTGTGTGTGTGTCTGTGTGTGTATCACGTCTTCTTTATCCATTCACCTGTCGATGGACATTTAGGTTATTTCCATGTCTTGGCTGTTGTGATAAAGGACACATTTAAATTTCCTTTTCTAAATATCTTACCGTGTAGTTCATGACCATCAAAAGAAGGGCTCTTGGGCTTCCCTGGTGGCGCAGTGGTTGAGAGCCCGCCTGCCGATGCCGGGGACGCGGGTTCGTGCCCCGGTCCGGGAGGATCCCACACGCCGCGGAGCGGCTGGGCCCGTGGGCCGTGGCCGCTGGGCCTGCGCGTCCGGAGCCTGTGCTCCGCCACGGGAGAGGCCACAGCAGTGAGAGGCCCGCGTACCGCAAAAAAAAAAAAAAAAAAGATGGATGACTTGTTAAAACTCCCCGCAGCCTGAGAAAACGCTTTCATCCTATTAATACCCACGCTGAAACAAAGTGAAGTTGCTTGTGTATAAACACGGCCTGGGCCTCTGCCGCCCTGGCCCACTGGGACGTGCTCAGGATACTGACCGGGGCAGCTCACGTCTTGTCCAGCTGCACCCAGAGCTCCTGGCACTCTGAAACGTCTCTGCCTTAAACAGCACTAGCGTTTCTTCCCCGAGCACAGTGCTTCGTCACTCCTCTCTGGGAGGAAAGTAGGGGGTGAAAACGTGACCCAGAAAAGTAGCCTGATCTCACCAAGGTCGTTCCTGAAGGTCACAACCTAGCCAAGCAGAGCATGCGGCCTACTTCGGCATTTACCACGCTGAGCAGCCTGCAGATGCGTTTCTGGTCGATGATCTTAACTGCAGGAAAGCAGCTTCAATACCCAGGCTTGGGGGGAAAGGGATTACAGTGTCTGAGAGCCCCGACCCCTCCCCTGCTTGTAGCATTCCACAGTCTCTGGGCTCAATGACTTTTTTTTCCTCCTCTCAGAGATGGAAAGCGCTGGAGTATTCCCCTTTGATGATTTAAAAGTGTTGTGTGCCTTTTGCTCTTTCCTCTTGATATCCAGCCCTCTCCTTTCTCTGGGCTGCTTGTACACCCGTTTCCATAGCAACCACCTCTATTGCATCCCTGCCTGCGAAGAGAAATCCTGCAGATGTTAGTAGGGATCCAACACCTTCCAGGAGCTACTTTGACTCCCTGTCTCCTTCTCTCCCCACACTAATTTTCTTGCCTTTCTTCTGCTGACAGCTGCCCCTTCCTCCAAGTACCTACAAGCCCTTGGGGATGGCTCCCCTCCTCCATGTGAGCCTGAGGATAAGCGGGGAGAAGGCTGGAGCTGGAAGAGAAGAGGCTGAAATCTCTAGGTCTTATTATAAATCTTAATTCTTCACGCGGCTTCGACACAACAGGCTAAACATAAAAGCTCTCGGGGGTGGAATCAAAGGCACTGAGGCCCTGAGAGCAGTGGGGTTAGGCTCTCCAATTGCTGTTGGACAAGCGTCCTTACCCGAAGGCTGGCAGAATACACAGAGGCTGCCTTGGCCATCTTTACTACAAACCCCACCCAGCTCTCTCTCCAGTCCGCACTCACCTCTACCCCAGCCTCATGACAAGCTCATGACTGTACCTGCGCACTTGAATGTCTTCATTCTGCGTATTCCCCCAGAGAGAGCAGCCTCCTTTCCTTATGGGTTTGGAGGACAGGGCAGACGTGCAAATACAACACACACACACACACACACACACACACACACACACACACACACACACACTTATCAGGGCTTTGAAGACCCCCAACAACTGAATCACCCACCTCCCTCCCAGGGCCAGGCTCAGCGGGCCATCTGGGAAGGAAGGGGAATGGGTCACCATCAGTGACCTCCCGAAACCGTTTGAAGATTCTTTGCCCACCATTCCTCCTTGGAACTGGATATTATTCTTTTGATTACACAAGCCTGACAGCCTGATCATAATAAACATGTAACTGAAGAGAACCTATTCCTTTCCAGCAGCATTATTTATTCACCTAAAGCAAAGGCTGAGCTATATTTAGCATCTGATGTCAGTGGGTTGTTTGGATTCTTGGAAATTGGCAGGAAGCCACCTCTCACATGATATATGAAATCACTGATAAATGCTTCTTTTCACCAAAAGAAAAACAGCTTAATAGATGCGGCCTTTTTCTGCTCTCCCCTCCACCTCCCTCCGTCTCCTCCACCAACCTCTCGCCCGCCCTTTCTTCGTCTGGGATTTGTCTTTCTGTGGCACAGCTCAGCAGAGCCTGTGAAGTGGAAATGAGTTGCTCAGTATCACAGATCAAAATGAGGCTGCTGGGATGCTCAGGATGGTTTTTTCCTCTCCTAGATCCTGGAAGGCTGCCAAAGCGCCAGTGAATCAGACACAGACGCACAAAAAGGCAAGTCTATACAGCCGTGGCTTTATGGGGCCGAGGATTTATGGTGGAGCACTAGCTCTGGGTTGCTGTTTTGCAGGCGAAAATGGGAAGTAGATAGTGATTCAGGATTGCCTTTGAGTGTGAAAACAGGCCCGGTACAGATTGTGTGTAATAAACCCAATAGAGGGAGAAGCCGTAAGAAGCTCTGGATTTGCCACCCTAGATCAGCCTTGGGCCCCATCAAGTCCAAGCTCTTGAATTGTGTGGTGGTTAATAATACCTGGAGCTCGGAGCAAATCGTTCTGCTTTCCCTCTATCTTGTCTGCCACGCACGGGGTCTATCATACAAAGCTGGTGGAGGCACTGGACAGGGTTGTGCATGTGAAATTAAATTAATTCTCGCCCTCCTGCAGAGATCAGCTTATGTGGCCCGAAGCACGGGATTTAATTACCCTTATCTTAGCTCCTGTAAGAGGCAACATCACTATTGATCGTGGATTCACCCAGCCCCTCTCACCATCAGCTGTAACGTTTAACTCAGGACCCGCAGCCGAAGCCAGGTGGGTAGTCGGACTGGCCTTCGGAAACAGGGAAGCGGCACCTCCAGCAGTGGTTTATTTACATTTCTTTGTCCTGCGCTCCATCCAGTGACCCCGTGTTCTGACACTGGAAGGTATTGTGAAGACAAGAGAAGGGCTTGTTTTCAGCCCTCTAGCATCTTGGGTCCCTTCATTAAGTTCCCCTCTATCATGTGCTCTGTCAAGCAGTCCTGGCTGGGTGATATGGACCATGGGCGTGTGAGGGACTTGGAGAGTTTCCAAAAACCCACAGCAACAGTGCCTTCAACTGGCCCTTCTCCCACACCCACACATGCATGCAATGCTTCTCTTTAGCCTGGGTGTGAGAGAGAAACAAGAAGGGAAGAGGAGGAAGTGTGAGCGAGCAAAATCCCTGCTCTTTGTTTCGCTGTCTTCACATCTTACTAGGCAGGGGAATCGGTGGATGGAGGGATGAATAGACAGATAAACAAATGGGCAGATGAACGGATGGACCCATTCCTCCATCAGTAAGATAAACCCACAAAATAAACACTGGTTGCAGTTCGAAGCTGTTTTCCATTCAGTCCTTCAATTAGCATTCATTGGGGACTCCATAATAAGAACTGCAGGTGAGTGAAAGTCTGTTTTCACTGGGATATTTTTTTAATTCTTAAAATGAGGGGTGCGGGACCCAGATGACCTGTCAGCTCCCTTCCGGACTCTGAAATGTTAAGGTTCTGTGATTGTGTGATTCTGTGACATTTTATGAGTCACCTGGGGTGAATTAACTCTTTGCTGAGAGGTAGCTGGCCTCCTCTCCCCCGAGGTGAGGTGAATGAGCTCTGTCTCAGACACAGATGCTTCTGGAACACTCCCTGCAAGGGCGACTGCCACTCTTCTCGGCCCTGGAGGAACCAGTAAAAACCCTTACTCGGGATGAACGTTTGGTCCCACTGAGAATACTGCTCACTTGGGCTCTTTGTAGGGCCACATCGTGTTTATAATGATGATGATGGTTTCTGTTTTATGTGAGGAGTTGTTCTTTTGGCCTGAGCTGCTTGAGAAGCTGACTACTGTTTCTATCAGCCCCAGATCTCACATAGAATTGTACCGTGGCCTCTAGCAGAGTGACACACGACAGTGACAGTAACCCTCTTGCCCATCTCTGGACACTGGCCAGGGTTTTCCTAGCACTGGGCTGAAGCCATGGTCTGTTTTGTCATAGTACCTTGGATGGGGATTAGTAAGACCAGATGCAAGTCAAGACAGAGAGAGACTGAGACAGTTTAAAGACTTGATTATACTCACGGTTCCTTGGGGAGAACGTAAGACACCGTGCAGGGTCACATGGGGAAGCACCAGGTGAGTCAAGAGGCAGAGGGAGCTGGGGGGACCTGTGAGCAAGAATCTTTATGTGGTTTCCATGGCAAGGAATGGGTGAGGTAGGGCACTCAAGCTTAGATTTGACCAGCTGTGTTTGAAAGTGGCACCCTGTGAGGTTGATGTTGACTGTGACTGTTAGAGTATATAGTTTAAAGTTATCTGAGGACTGCTATCGTTTATGGGAAATGGTGATAGCATTTGGACCATTCCCAAAAGGTCCAACCCACGTGCTCTGGAAAAGCTCACAACCACGTGGTAGCAGGCGCTCTGGATCGCCGGGGACGCACAGCTCCAGTCAGTGTGCTCCAGAGAAACAGGACCAGTAGTGTGCATGCACATGCACGTGTGTGTACAGAGAGAGGAAAAGGAAGAGTGAGAAAGACTGATTTTTAAGGAATTGGTTCATGCAACTTTGGAGCTTGTCAAGTCCAAAATCTGCAGGGTTAAGCCAGCAGGCTGGAGACCCGCAGGAGAGCCCGCGCTGCAATTCAAGTCCACAGGCTGTCTGCAATTCAAGTCCACAGGCTTCCCTCTTTCTTGGGGGCCATCAGTCTTTTGTTCTATTCAGGCCTTTGACTGATTGGATGGGACCCACCCACATTACGGAGGGTAATCTGCTTTACTCAAAGTCCAATGATTTAAATGTTAATCTCATCCAAAAACACCCTCACAGAAACATCCAGAATAATGTCTGACTAACTATCTGGGGTACTGTGGTCCAGCCAATTTGACACATAGAACTGGCCATCACAATGAGAGTCACAGTTTGCTCAGGGGTACCTAATAGGCCCTTAGGTGGCTATTAAAGCATCACTTTACAGAAATGTATTTAAAGTTAACACACAATCATTGACTCCAGAGAGGCAGGATATCTGAGGTGTCCTCACCTCCCCAACCTTCACCCAGGTAACGTCACAAGCACCTCCGGAAAGCACCTCATAGCTTACAAAACACTTTCACTCCCATCCTCTCCCTGATTCTCACAATGGCCCACGAGGTCAGCATTTCCGTCTCCATATCAGAGTCGAGAGAACATGAGTGGAGAGATGACGTGACGTGACCTACCCAGGTCAGACAACTCACAAGTGGAGAAAGCCAAGCTGGACTCCAGCTTCTGGTTCCAGACGACAGGACCTGGATTTCAGTAGCAACTACTATGTGCCAGGCCCCACTCTGGATGCTTCCATGCATTAATTTGCTCAATGTTCTGAGCAACTCAGTGATAGAGCCATCACTCTTGGCCCAGGCAGGGAGGCTGAGGCCCTCTCACTGCATCTCATGGGGAGGGCTGGGGTCCGAAGCCAGGCTGGGGTCCGCGATCCTAATCGTCCCCTCTTCCACCCCGCCCCCATCCAGGGCTAGTGCTGCTCTCTCCTCCTGGTCCCCCAGCCAATGCACTGCTACCCCTCCCCCCAGTCTATCCCTGGAAACTATTAATAATGATCTTGGTGGGCAGAGTACCTGAAAGCAGTAAGAGCAGGTTGCATAAAGATTTGGAAGGAAATACAGAGAAACCCCCAAAGTGGGACAAGCTATCAAAAGGATCGCATCACAAGCATCACTTCTCAAAACAGCCTATGTAGGATTGGTCCTGGGTGCCCTAGCTCATCAAGAGGGGCCCCGGGGCCTTGCTTCTCTCTGCAGCTTGCTTATCTCCCAGCAGGATCCCCTTTGCTCTGTCCCCATATTACTTACTGGGCCCCGGTCCCGTCTTCCCCGTGATCTACCACATGTGGGCAAACATATTCCTTCAATAAACTTGTACTGGTGCCAGGTACTGTGCTGAGGACCAAGAGGGATGAGGAGGAATGTGGGTCCTGCCCTCAAGGCACTCACAGCCCGACGGAAGAGGCAGACCCGCCAACAGGCAGTGCCGACCCGATGGCAGGGAAGCTGGCCCAGTCGCCGCATCAGGCCGAGTACCCTGGGCCCACAGCACAAGGTGTCACCAGCTCTGCCCACGGGATGCCTGCAGCTTTGTCTGGAGGGGAGGGTTGACCTGGAGCTGAGCGGACAAGTCCACAGATGGATGAACGAGGGAAGAGCAACCAGGTGGAGAGAACAGTGTGTGCAAAAATCCAGAGGCCTGAGAGCATTCAGCTCTGCTCAGCTGGCATATATAACATAAGTTGTCACGGCCAGGAAGGCACAAAAGGCGTGTGGGAGAGATCGTCAGCAGCCTGGTATCCCACCAGGAATGAGCTGGGATTTTTTTCCCCTTGAAATAGCCTGCCTGAGCCTTATGCAATCCCGCTGGTACTCCTGAAGCTTTGTGAGCCATGTGTAAAGGGCTCTGATATGCTCCCGGTAGTTATTAAGCCCTGGGAAGGAGCCTCAGGGCGTGCAGAGAGGGCTGGATGTTGGTTCCTGACCTCAAGGCACACATAGGGTAGGTGAGGAGTAAGAAACATGAAACATTACAGGCTACGGGCGGGAAGACTAAGCGTCAGGCAGTATGGCCTCCGTCACGAGCGTGGTGAGAGGTGGTGAAGAAACGGGAGAGATGCTTCCACGGGCAGATTATAAATCAGGAAAAGCCATTGCTGCCTGCTGCTAAACTGGGTACAGCCCTGTCCCTTGGCCTTTCCAGGAGCCTCTGTCCTTTTGCTTAGAGGATTCTCCAAACACAGCCTTACCAGTCCTCATCAGCGTGGGGACTTCTCTCCCTTTTGGCCTGTACCCGCCAGCTTCCCCTTATCCAAGTGCGATTTTGCATCCTCAGCTGGACTTCATCTGAGCCTCACTGTGTTTAGATCTGGGTTTCAGATCCTCTTACTTTGCAGGGTTTCCTAAGACCACCCCAACTTAACACAGCCTGGAGCATAAAGATATTCTAATACATGCTTGCATCGTGGAGATTTCCACGTGAGACTTCTGTTACAAGTGGCCCTATTTCTGCGGGAGCCGGTCATCTGTTACGGAGCCCTTTGAATGCACTCGTCTGTGGCTGGTAGAGAGTTCCTTGGTCTGCAGCTCAGTGTTCCTAGGGCTGTTGCTTCAGAGCAAAGCAGTGCCTTTGCGGGGATCTATTACAGAGACATTAACCACACGCATGGCCCATCTTCTCCCTTACGCCGCGCAGCCAAGGTGATTGAAACGCGACATTTTAAACCCAAAAGCAAATTACAGCAAGGAATCGGTGTGAAATTACTATCCTCTGCTTGGAGTTCCTTTCTAAAAGTCAGGCAGCAGAGCCCAGGAGAAAAGTTGGCCTGTCAGACAAGCCCATTCAAGCTTGCAATTCCGCTGTCATTTGCCCAACAGGCTTGTGATAAAGAACAAGGGTAAAAAAAACCTGCCAAAAATAGTGCCACTGAGAAACCAACACCCAGGCAAACTCGGGAGCCACTGCCGCCTCAGCTCTGCCCTCTGATAGGACCAAGGACTTGTTCTTACAGGGATGTCGTGTGACCTCCCATTTCAGCACCAAGGAGACGTGGAGAGGAAGGGTTGCAGAGAGCCCCAACTGTGAATCGCCGAAGAATGGGAAGGAAGAACAAAGTTTACATTGAAAATCTTGACTTTCCAAATAGCACGTTGAGGCCGACTCACACAGACAGGTTTGCTGCCGGTCTGGGACTCTCCTGGGGCGGCTGCAGACTGAAGATCCATCTAGAAAGAATATAATGCTGAGCTTCCTTCTATTTGTACTTTTTCTGGGGCTTCAGTTCCCAGAGTGGTACCCTAGGGGCCTGAAGGAAAGAGATGCCCCGTGAGTAGCCGGGAGCGATGGGGCTCAGGCAAATGGTCCAACCCAAGTGCTCTGGAAAAGCTCACAACCACGTGGTAGCAGGCGCTCTGGATCGCCGGGGACGCACAGCTCCAGCTCGGCCTGGGCTCTGTCACCAGCTCTTGGTGGGGAGGTGGCAAGCTGACTTTCTGGGCTCTGTGCCCCTGCTCCTGGGGGTGAGACAGGAGGACACCCTACCTGCTAGATGACTGAGTTTAATGCCCTTGGAGGTGAGGTCACGCCCATATACCGAATCAGATTTTGCTGTTTCAGCTAATGTTTATTGTGTCTCTGGGAATGGGGTGCTTCCTTGGAATTCCCTAACTGCCCTGACAGGTAGGTCTCAGCTCCAGTTTACAGGTGAGACCACTGAGACTCAGAAAGGTTCACTAATGTGCCCCAGTCCACACTGCTAGGAAGAGGTTGGTCCAGGAGTCAGATCCAAGTCTTTGGGACCCGAGTCCAGTGCTTTCCATGAGAGACATCCAGCCAGCCTGCTTCAGAGGTGGCAGCTCCCACACAAACGGGGACCGTCGTGTGGTCCGCCTTCGCCTCCAGGGTGTAGCTTCTCTGGATGCACGCTTTGTCCCCATCTTCTTGTCTTGATATCCCATCGCCCATTTGCCATGGGGAAGCACTGACCAGATTATAATGTAGCCACAGGGAATTCCCTGGTGGTCCAGTAGTTAGGACTCAGCGTGTCTACTGCCGGGGGTGTGGGTTCGATCCTTGGTTCGGGGAACTAAGATCCCACAAGCCTCGCGGCCAAAATTTAAAAATTAAAAAAGTGAAGTAGCCGCAAATAACGGGCAACCATAAAACCTGATTTGCGTCTGGTTGATAAAGACCCCCAGAGGAAACAACCACAGGAACTGTGAGGTGTCCAGAGTGGTAAACATTTCCCAGGAAGGACCCCTCCAGGAGCCATGGCTTCAGAGCAATCTATTTTCTAACAGGCACCAAAGAACAGCAGTCATCAGCACGGTTATCACTGCCATCATCCTCGGCACGAAATACAAGACTCCACATCTGGTGGGTGGTCCCGATCCCTGGGACGCTGGAGAGTTCACAGGGGCCAGGCTGTCCCCACTCCTGGCTGTCTGTCTTGTGTGTCACTCACGACTGCCTCTTGCAAACAGAGCATTCCCTGGGGAGGTTTCCCCGGGGACACTTTTCTTTGGCACCCTTAAACAGCTGTCACACTGTGCCTAGTTGTTTTTCAAGAAGGAGGTCTCGTCTCCAGGGTTTCATTGAGGCAGACTTGAACTTGACCCTGCCGTGTTGATTTGTTCCCTTTCGTCTCTCCCTGGGAAACGGGTGCCAAACCCTGGGTGCCCATGGGTGGATCCTGGCAGCCTCTCAGCCTTGGCCGCTCATCACCTGTTGTTTCCTACCCAGAATATGCGTTTGGACGTGTAAGGATTTCAGCAGTTCCTGCAAAGGCAAACTTCTCTGGAGGAACCTGAGATTTCTTCGGCACAGACCAGCTTCACACCCCACGGAGCAGTCTTTCAGCAACGGGTTTAAAGGAAGGGGGGGCACATAAGTAATGCCTTGGGTAGGGTAGGTGAGGAAGGCCACCATTCAGCACTTGATCTTCAGCTTTGTATTTGCCAAGGGCTTTTAAGTCATTTCCATTAGCTATTACTCCTGAACGCCCTTGGGCGGTAGGTATGAACTGGTGTCCTCCTTTTGATAATAAGGACATGGGGAGGGAAGTATCCCCAGGGACAACACATCCATGGAGTGAGAAGGGTCAGAGGCCTTGGTGGGGAAGCGTTCCCCTCGGCCTCCAACCCCGGCCCCATGTGCTTCCAGCAAGCCACTGGGGAGGATGTTTCTGGAGCGTGGCTTTGGTCCAGGAATCGTCCAACATGTTAGCTTTCTAAGAGCCAGGTTGAGGTCTTGGTCACTGTCTTGTGGCATATGAGGGGCAGCCTCAGAGAGGTGAGTGCCGTGCAGTAAATCACAGAAGGATGTGCAAACTGCTCTGCACAGAGAAAGCAGGCTCTCATTCCCCAGCCACTCCCGCACCAGCTTTGAAGCAAGATATATTTTTAAACACGAGCCTCGTACAGAAAATCTCCCTCGCATGTCCCCATAGCCTACTAATGGGGCAACTGCTGTCAACCGATACCACCAGCCCATGCTCAGGGCTGTGTTCTCAATTTTGCTTTCTATTCTTGTCCCCTGGCATACGATAGGGTTGCTGTCCTGGGACACTGCAGGCGACTGATGAAAAAGGTTGCAGTCGGTTCTTGCCTGCTCTCAATTTCAAGACTCTCTGATTTCGTTCAGACGCTGGGCCTGTAGGTCTGAGTCCATTTACCAAGTGGGTAACTTTTATTTTATATTTTTTTATTCTACAGGCAGATTCCATAAAACTACCCGATGCTTCCCAGAAGGCTGGGGTCCCACTGCATCACCCTGGGCTGAGAAGGGGCTGAAGTCAGAAAGCCAGCTGCCCCCCAGTGCCTGAGAAAGTGGCCTCTGCAGGATTTCACAGCAGGATCAAGGGTCTCTTGTCCCTCCTTTGCAAAATGAAAATAGCCATTTGGGGTCAACTTCGCTTCTTCCCATTGCTCTGATTAGGATTTCTTTCCTTAGCAAGAGAAAAGAAAGTCACCTTACAAGTCCTAATCAGAATGAGTCCTCTACTTAATTTATTCAGGATATCCTCCTGAATTGTCCTGGTGTGTCCCCGAATATTATTGTTGCTGTTGTTGTTGTATTAAAGGAGCCATTTCTAGCCAGAGGCTGGAGGAAGTGCCCTTTGTCTGCCTCTGGGCTCTGTGGTCCTGGCCCTCACCAAGGGAACCATGCCTGCGCTGCTGTGTTTATTTGAGTTATGTAATATAAACAGCTTCAAGGAGATGGGCTCCTCCACTTTTCTTTTTAAACTCCGACTTCACTGGCCCTCTGCAGAGCTTGGCGCTTGGGTGGTTTCCTCCAGCCTTCTCTGTTTTGCTGCTAGAAAACAAAACAGCCTGCCCTTGACCCTTCCCTAGGACCAGCCCTTTCCTCCCCAGACCCAGCGATGCAATGAACCGCTGCTGATGCTGACTGCATCCTCAAAGGCTCGGCCTCGGCCAGGGGCAGAGGGGGCATCCAAACTGAGCAGAGACGAAGCGGTCGTGAGTGAGACTTTGTCTGTAGCTTCTTCACTGATTCCTGGTTCCCCCAAGTCAGGAGTATCCCTAGAACATCTGAAACATAATTCCACTTAGCATATGGATTCAAACCCGACTTTTCAGGAACACAACTGATGTGTAAAACACATGTGACTGTAGTTAGGAGGAAAGTTCAAAAGTCATTGCAGACATCAGCTCCACATTATTTTACTATTCGCATCCCCTTAAATCAAATATTTACAGAGTGTTTCATTGCTCATTAGACCAGGCTCATGGTTTATCCCCCTAATGATGCCACGCAGTGGAGAAAGCCTGCAGTCTTCTTGCTGAGTTTGGCTTGGCAAAATGGCATGCAAGGCACAGTTGGATTACAATATATTTTTAGTAACAGGTTTCCTAAGACAACTCTCTAAGGGT
The DNA here is from genome assembly GCA_004363435.1 of Platanista minor. Taxonomy (NCBI): domain Eukaryota; kingdom Metazoa; phylum Chordata; class Mammalia; order Artiodactyla; family Platanistidae; genus Platanista; species Platanista minor. Next base: position 22,826 of record RJWK010021745.1, read on the forward strand.
TGAGTCACTGATTCCTTTATTTATACAGTTGTCCTAATGCAGATAACCAATATTTTCAGAATAGTTATTAACTCTTAAATTTCTTATGGTGAGGCTCCACCTCCATCTATAAAATTTCATTTTGCCATAATCCATCTTTCTCTCTAATCAGCCCAACACGCATGCTTGCCACCTGTCTATCAGGGGTGAGAAGGATGCCCTTTCCATAACTGTGAGTTTTGGAGGCAGGGCTAAAAGACAGAAAGCATAGAAGTTTGGAGGATCAAGTGCTCAGGGCGTGGAGGTAGGGAAGAGGGGGCCCGATGGCAGGAATGGCCTGGAATAGAGCACGAAGAACCAGGAACATATCCCTCCCCACTGGGTCCCCAGAAAGCTACCAGAGAGAAAGAAAAAGGAGAGGAGGGAGAGAGGGGAAGGAAGGAAGGAGAGAAAGAGAGAGAGAGAGAGGGAAAGAAAGACAGAAAGAAAGAAAAAGAAAGAACGAAGGAAGGAAGGAAGGAAGAAAGAAAGAAGGAAAGAAAGAAAGAAAGAAGAGGAAGACAGAAAGCAAGGGGCTTCCCTGGTGGCGCAGCGGTTGAGAGCCCGCCTGCCGATGCAGGGGACACGGGTTCGTGCCCCGGTCCGGGAGGATCCCACGTGCCGCGGAGCGGCTGGGCCCGTGAGCCACGGCCGCTGAGCCTGCGCGTCCCGAGCCTGTGCTCCGCAACGGGAGAGGCCGCAACAGTGAGAGGCCCGCGTACCGCAAAAAAAAAAAAAGAAAAAGAAAAGAAAGAAAGCAGGAAAAGAAGAAAAATTATAGCAATGGGTGGGGGGCTGGGGGATAGAATTGGTGATTTTTGCATCGAGAAATCCTTCCAGTTCTACTCATTGAAGCCCAGCCAGGGCCTCTGACAAAGCCACACAGCAACCTCTTGTCTCCTCAAGCCTTTCAGAATTTCTCTGCATTTTTCCAGCAACAGCTGCCAACTCTGGCCCAGCCTCTCATCTGCCAACTCGCAACCCTACCCGCCCATTTCCCTGTACATTTCTCTCCTTCAAGGTCAAGTCCCAGTGCACCTCAACTTTTCAGGGCTCTCCCGGTGTGCTGAGAGCCCTAGCCGGCCGAGTCCCGGCGGGGAGGGTGGTGAAGGGTTGAGACTGGAGGAAATCTGCTGGGGCCTAGGCTTTCTCACACATGTTTCAGATGTGCAGGGGTGTGATGGTAAACAGCGTCCTTGTCGCTGCCAGAGCCTGCCTTTCCACCCCGAGTCCTGTTCCCATCACCCTAGGGGTTCCAGTAATAGGGTGTAAAGCAAACAAAGAAAAACAGTAATCTGGGGTTCCAATTGCATTTTTTGTTTTCAGAAAATGTTAATGATAGGTTATGTGATTACCCTAGGTTTGGCTCTGCCCACTCTGTATTAAGCACATCTGGTATTTAGTAACAATATAAGTAGCAGGAGTTTTTTTGGCACTTGAAAATAAGCTCATCCAATGTTGCCATGCAGTTTGGAAACTCATCAGAAAGGCCAGCCAAACTTGTGGAGATACAAGACTTTTTTTGCAGGCTGGGCAGCTGGCCAGGACAGCTAAAAAATGTGAATTGGCTCAGAGCTGCTGCCACGCAAACACTTCTGGAAATTTCTGTGCTTGGGCCCTGCCAAATCCATTATGCACAACACGAATTACAAGAGCTTCTATCTCTCCAAGCAGTTGCTTTTTGAGCTTAATTCTCCTATGCACTTATGAAACATATACACACAACCAAAATGAGAAAAACACCCCCCCCCCCCACCAAATCCACTACCATTAAAGAAAAAAATTCTTTCCATCAGAGCTGCCAAGCTCACAACTTTTCCTGAATTAGGAGAAATAGCCTCAAACTTTGGTTTGAATTACATTAAATCTAACACGTGGGAAGCAACGGCGCTTCTTGGAAATGCTAGAAAGGAAGGATGTCTCACATCATGGAAACAGCCTAATATCTCCGTAGGAAAAGCAATGCAACAAAAGAACTTGGAAGGGGAAAAACCTATACACCTTACATTCGTCATGTCCAGTAATTGGGATTTGGGCCTGAATTAGGATCTGAATCAGTCTGCGAAGCAAACCCGTGCGCAGAATATGCTTCTTCTGTGGGGAGGTTGCAGCCCTGCCTGGAGGTGTCTGGGTCCGCCTCGTGGTCCTGCAGGCCTGTCAGTCTTCTGGCAGGATTTGAAGCAGAGGGTGGGCCCAGGAGGCAGGCCACAGCGGGCCAGGGGGAAAGCAAGCAGGAGAGAAGCAGCCAACCTTTCAAACTGAGGTTTGCCTCTTGCTCGTGATTCAAGGTACTAGATTACTCAGACTCTGCCCAGGATTGTTTTTAAGGGCCTGGAACTCCACTCTTAGTCTCCAGAATCGCTGGGATGACATTATTCGTAGGACACAGGTAATAGCTACTATGAGATAATCATATTAGCACATAATGACACAGAAAGTACAGCTAAATCCTACTGAATCCCTCTGGGTCCAATGCTTTCTTGATACACCGCCCTTTTCATGAGAACTGTAAGGTGGCTGGAGGTCTTTTGTGTCTTAGATAACGGCATCGATTTTAATAGGTCGAAACTCTAAGGTGTTCTAACTAAGAGCTGCCGGTCTCCACTATGTCATTTACACAGTGAATGAGTCACTAAATCACTATGCTAGTCTGTGCCTCAGTTTCCCTCTCTGTGTCCGCTGTGGCCCTTCTCCCAGGACAGGGGAAAGGTCGTGAGATCTGGCATCAGTCTCTGCCTTGGATTCCTGTCACTCTGTGACCTTTCTCGAGCGGCAGTCTCCTGAGTCTCGGTATAGCATCCTCACTTGTAAAATGGGGCCAGTACCATCTTGCCCCTAGCTCGGTGGTGAAGGACCAAATGTGATAACAATTACACAACTGCTTCACAAACTGTAGAGCAATATACAAATGTGGGTTGTTAATAGTACATTTCCAGTCCTAATTGTAGAAATGTGATCACTTAAATTACCAGGAACGTGATACAGAGAGTGGAGGGACGGGTCCTGGCAGTGCCCACGCATGCACAATGTAACCTGGGGGTTTATCGCAGTCGGCAATGAGAAGGGATGCTCACTTTCTGCAGCTGATATAGGACGACGTTTCTCAGTATAAGCCTTCATTAAATTGTGTCCCCTCCTTCCGCTTCCGCTTCCGCTTCCGCTTCCGCTTCCGCTTCCGCTCTCTCCCTCCGGTCCTCTCACCTTTCTTTCTTTTAGGAATCAACTGGTAGCGATCACTCTTACTGTGCCGTTGGACTAGATTTTGACCTAAGGTTGAAGGTGAGGCTGCCAGTGCTAATCAGATTTCCTTTCCCATTGTGAGCTGCATCCCAGAACCATCGTTCACATGAAGCAGTTAAACAGGTCTGGGCTTTTCACCAAAAAAAAAAGAAGAAAAAGTGCTGGGGCCCCAACAAAGCGCTCTTGGCCTCATTTCTATCTGGCTCACATTGTCTGTCCTGTTCTTTCTTGAATTTGGATTACAGGACACATTTCTCTCAGTTTCCTTTTCTCATGTTCCTGGATCTTTGTTGTAGAATTGTAGGAAACACAGAGTCAGGGGAGTCAGCCAGAAAGGATGTCTCCGTTCCCGGCAAGGTCTGGGACTCCACCTCAGACACCACGTGTGCGTGCCGCCTGCCTTTCCACGGCCTCCCGCCTCCTCTCCCCCGTGACGGTCGTTGTTTTCTTCGTGATGGTCACATCACTGGGGGATTTTAAATCCTCATTAGTTCAAGGGCTTTTTCAAAACTTTCTCAGTTTGTAGACAGTCCCCCTCCCCGCTCCCCGGGAAGCCGGGCCCCACCTGGTCCCTGTGCTCTGGGGCTGCCCAGGAAAGATCCGGAGCTTGTGAATCAGAGTGAGTCCAGCCACAGTGGAAGCGTGGACAGAAAGGAGCGCAGAAGGCCACTGATCGGCCGCTGCAGAGGGAGAGGAGGGGGGCTGGGGCTGGGGAAGGGGAGGGAGGCCACTGCCAAGCCAGCTACTGCCACGCCGGGCAAAGACAGTGCCGCCAGGCAGGCGCACAGCTCACTCACAGCGCAAGGGCGGCTTTGCCCGTCCAGAGCCCCAGAGGCCAGGTACTGTCTACCTGTTCAAACCAGAAAGCACCGAAGTTAGTGAGGTCACTTGGATGCCCATGGAATTTTCTGGAATCAGAATCAGACTGTGAAGCATTCCCCTGACATTGTAACACCCAGCCAGTCACCCCTGTCTTTACCTTTTAGGTTCACCTCTGTGAATCATAATCATAAATATTCATGGAGCATCCTTCCTTTCTCGGCATGTCAATGTGAACTATCTTCATTCTCGTGGGAGCCCTATCACCGTTTTGCTGTGAGGTAGACAACATAATTATCCCTAATTTTCAACTGAGGGGATGAAAGCTTGGGTGGGCAAAGTGGCCTGGCCAAGCTCGCAAACTGTAGTAAGTCGGGGGCTGTTATTTGGGGCATCCTGTAAAGTCACCACATGATCACTGCCTGGGGCTTTGCACTGTTCACTTCTCATCCCCATCCTGTTTCATTAATATTATTTTTGCTTTGGATGTCAAAAAGGGCTCCATACAGGATTACACACAGAAACGAATATTCTCAGTTCCTCCTACCTGTGAGCTCAGCTGTGTGCTGTGCTATGTCACCAGCCTTGTCCCCCCCAGGTACATGGTGAGTCCTCAGAGCAGGTCTGGGATGCCATCCACCTGGCCAGGCTTCCTCTCACTCCCCTACCTCATTCCACTCACTAGGCATCATCACCACTGCAAGAAAAGTCCACACTAACGAAGTTAATATTAGAAAGGATCACTAAAATGTAACCTTTCAGGTCAAATCCATGGATAAGTGTTGAATGGACAAACCATTCCATCTGACTTTTTTTTAAGTTATTTTTTTATTGAAGTATAGTTGACTTACAGTGTTGTGTTCATCTCTGCTGTGCAGTAAAGTGACTCAGTTATACACATATATAGATTCCTTTTCATATTCTTTTCCAAATTATGGTTATCACAGGATATTGAATATAGTTCCCTGTGCTATAAGTAGGACGTTGTTGCTTATCCATTCTATATGTAATAGCTTGCATCTGCCAACCCCAAACTCCCAATGCATCTCTCCCCCAACGCCCTCCCCTTGGCAACCACAAGTCTGTTCTCTATGCCATCTGACATTTTTATTTATTTATTTATGGCTGCGTTGGGTCTTCGTTGTTGCGTGCAGGCTTTCTCTAGCTGCGGCGAGCGGGGGGCTACTCTTCGTTGCGGTGCACGGGCTTCTCATCGTGGTGGCTTCTCTTGTTGCGGAGCTTGGGCTCTAAGTGCGTGGGCTTCAGTAGTTGTGACGCATGGACTCAGTAGTTGTGGCTCGCGGGCTCTAGAGCGCAGGCTCAGTAGTTGTGACGCATGGGCTTAGTCGTTCCACGGCATGTGAGATCTTCCCGGACCAGGGCTCGAACCCATGTCCCCTGCCCTGGCAGGTGGATTCTTAACCACTTTGCCACCAGGGAAGCACCCCCCCATCTGACAGTTTTAACGTGAAGATTATTTTCCAGAGCAGATGCCACTTTTGTATATTTGCTGAGTACCTACTATGTGCCTACTGTGTTCCTATTAATCCAGGCACTGTTTCAGGCACTGCCTCAAAGTGTCTACATGCTTAGGGGGTGAATGGGCACCTATGGAAGTCCTGGCTTTCCAGAGAAATCTTTTCCTGCGATTTGGCACGTAACCCAACTCTTCCTCTCCAAGGTGACACCTTGGGCCGTGAGAGAAATTTAAAATGCTTTGGAAGAGGAAGGAGAAGCTGGGACGAAGTGAGAGAGTGGCATGGACATGTATACACTACCAAATGTAAAATAGATAACTAGTGGGAAGCAGCCGCATAGCACAGGGAGATCAGCTCGGTGCTTTGTGACCACCTAGAGGGGTGGGATAGGGAGGGTGGGAGGGAGACGCAAGAGGGAGGAGATATGGGGATGTACGTATACGTATAGCTGATTCACTTTGTTATACAGCAGAAACTAACACAACGTTGTAAAGCAATTATACTCCAATAAAAATGAAAAACAAATGTCTTCTTGGAATAGTTACCTGATGTTTCTAAATATGATTGCTAATGGTACTGAAAGGATCTTCCTATAAGCAGTTGGTTGAGGTACTGTGTGTATGAGACAAGGACAGACAGGGAGAGAAGATACAGCTGTCACTATTGTTTCTAAATGACAAGACTGCTTTTATTACCATGGTATAATTATTAGCGTTACATATCACGTCTACATCTTATTTATGTAATGCTCCAAGGAGCTAAAAAAAAAATTCTTTTTTTTTTTTTTTTTTTTTTACAAATCTTAGGTTTACAGATACTTAACTAAATTCTCTTGAGTAGTAACCCCTTCCTAGATCATAAGTGCATTCATTTTTTATTGCTGAGGAACAAATTACCACAAATTGAGCGGCTTAAAGCCACATACATTTATGACCTCACAGCTACTACAAGTGAAGCTGTGTCCCCTGCCCAGGGTCTCAGGACCCTGCCATCAGCCTGTCACCTGGAGCTGGGGTCCCAGCCAGGCTCAGCATCTTTGACCAAGTTCACAGGGCAGAATTCATTTCCGTGAAGGTATAGATCTCCTGACAGTATTTCTTCAAGGCCAGCAAGGGAGAGAGAGAACATGCTGCTTTGAGTCTCTGACCTCTAGACCTTCTTTTAAAGGGCTCATCTGATTAGGTCAGACCCACCCACGATAATCTCTCTTTTGATTAACTTACAGCAACTGATTAGAGATCTTAATTACATCTGCAAAATCCCTTCACCTTTGCCACATAACATAATGAAATCACGGGAATAATATCCTGTGATCTTTGCTGGATCCTATTGGCTAGAAGCAAATTAAGGCCCTGCTCACCCTCAAGAGGGGGAGATTACACAAGAGCAAGGGGCCTTGGAGGTCATCTTACAATCTGCCTTCGACAATAAGCTACTTCAGAATAGGGAGGTTGTCTTATATATTTCGATCTGTCATTACGCTTAGCAGAGCATTAGGCAAACAATAGGAAAATAATTCATGCACACTGAGAATTTAGTGATTGGCAATACATTAATATTTTTAAGACACAAAGTTTCTTCCAGAGCACACTCTGAAAAAAAGCTGTTGTGTTTTTTTTCCTCCATAGGTCTTCATAGGTTGAGGTGGAAGGAAGTGTGGATAGGTCACAATCCAAAGAGTCTGTGGCTGAAAGGAAAGAAAAACAAGCTGGGAAAGCTAAGTTCCATTCCAGCTCCTCCACTAAAAGCTATGTGAGCCTTCCCACCTGGAAAGTGGGGGAAATAGTACCCGCCTTTCCTCGTGGGGTTGCTGAACAGGCAAAATGATGATGGGCCGAAAGGCCTTTGAAAGGACAAACCGTGGGTACAGAGGTTTTATTGTCCTGATGCAGATTGCTAAGGAGCTGGTGATTAATAATATACTGCTATCTCATAAGGTGGACGTGTGATCACATAACCAACAGGTTTTTTAATTCAATGATAAGCAGGGAGGCACTCTGAAGAGACAGCCCAAGCGTCTCCCATAAACTGGGGGATGGCCTTTCTGGGCACACGTTAGAAAGAA
>RJWK010021746.1:0-30443 GCA_004363435.1 Platanista minor
TAAAGAATTAGGTATGTACCTAGTCAACGTGATTTATGCAGAACTGGGTAATTCAGAATCTTTTTTGATGTTGTATCTGGCAGGGGGCTGTCTATACTTAACAATCATTAGCCACCCATCGTCCTCTTGGCCTAAATTAACAGCAGAGACAGCAACAGGAAGCGATTTCTTCCAGACTTAACCTCTAACCCTCGTTTTTGCTTCTGCAGCCACTTGCCAAGCCCTTTTGACCAACTGTGTGAAGTTCAAGCATCTCTCACTTCAGGATTGCAATAAACGACATCAACCCCAGCACTTTTCTTGCCATAGAATTTCTCTGACATCCCAATGGCTTATTCGGTGGAACCAAATTTGGCAAAGGGAAGAAAGTATTCGTATTTAGTTTCAAAATTCAATTTAACTTTCTAGTCTAGAAGCAGCCTTCATCTAACAGAGCAACTAATTGAAAAACAATCTTTCTTCTCAAAAAGTTAGCTCACCGGAATTCAGTAAAACCTAACAACCCAAATCAATGTGTAAACAATTCATCCCATGAAATTTTGCAATATTAACCAGCTTCCAAAGCATTTCCTGGATCCCTACCAATGAAAATTTCCTTAAATAGTCCATGAAATTGCCCAGTTAACCATATCTTCACTTGGTATTATCATTTAGGCCAACCTGCTTGGAAAAGAAATGCATGCCCATTCATGTTTTATAAATATTTTCCTGATTATGAGGGTACTTTTTTTTTTTGGTGTATGGCCCATTTACATTTCGTTTTCAGTTAATTGCCTGGTAGAATTATTTTCCTACTATTATTTTGAGTTGTTTGGCTTTTCTTTGAATGTGGAGGGCTGTGGGGGTCGTTTTAGATTTTCTAAATTTAGATGAACAGAATTTAAACTTAGAATTTAAATTCTCATCCCCCAACTGAACTCCTGGTCTTCCCCCTCCCTCCAAACATGTTTACCCATAGTCCACCCCATCTGGGGGATGACAACTCCATCCTTCCCATTACTTATCGAAAAACACCCATTTTCCGTCACCTGAAATGTTCCTAGTAGCTTTTGTAAATTTACCCTAATGACAACTTTTACTCATTATAAATAAAAAACAAAAGCAAAGTTGTATTCAAGTTACAGTGCCTCTCTGCCTTCCTCTACACTTCCAAATCAAATATGGGAGAGTCTTTGCACCTCGTTAGAACCCACAAGGTAGAAGTTAGAATGACAACCAAACATTAGTGGTTTGAGATCAGGAAGAAATGTGGTGTTCACCAAGACGCACAAGAACCAACTGCTGTGTTGTTGTTTAAATTCCACATCTGAACGCACTGTGGAGGAACATTCACTGGGCCTTCCTTCTTGTTACCACAGAGGAACCATCTGTATCCTCATCTGAAGCGGACCTTCCCGCCCCCGCTCAAGAGGGTGCTCCAGCGAGATCATCCTCTCTCTGTTCATCAGTGGCTCTCCCCACTCCTGGGATCATCCCGTAAATACACAGACACCAGACCCACTGGACTTTCTCCATTAAGAAAATTAACAAACAAAACAACCCAAAGAACAAGAAAACCCTTTCCTTTTCTAGCCCCATTGGACCCATTCCCTGGGCTCTTTAGAACGCTGTTAGCCCTCAGGATGCTAAGAACCCTGGAGTATAAAAAGGACAAGCCACAGACCATCTTGAAACCAACCCCAGTGAGGGAGGTTAAGACACGGGGGAATCTCCTTGGGAACTGGGCCACGGGGGATACGGGCAACCAAGTTTTTGTATTTGCCATAGTTTTAGCAATGGGAATTTTATTAAGTCTCCTTCACATAAAAAAACATCACTAAGAAGGCATAGCTCTTTTTTCAGTCTGGATTTGTCCTGAGACACCCAAACTCATTTCAGAGGCCCTCTGAGACCAAGTGGACTGGGAGCTGAGACTCAGCGGCTGGGAAACACATGACTGCCCCAGTGAGCTCCGGGTGAGGACCATGGAACAGAACAGCAGGCTCTGGGGCATGTGAAATTCCAAATGTGAAAAATTAATTAAAGTGGACTCTGTAAGGTCCAATTACCTGTAAGGTCCTGATCCGTCATTGTTCGTGTCATGGGATGGTTTAGGTTCCCCTAAAACAGATGGGGGAGCACAGACTTCTTTTTCAAGAGTCCTTCAGTTTTCTAAAGTGAGCTCTTCACTGGCTGGCATGACCCAGTAGGCCTTTGCCGCATGTAAATTTGGACAGAGAGTGTCTTGGCGCGTTGGCAGTAGTTAAAAGTGTACCCAGCAGATGGCCCGATTGGTTCACGTTAGAAATAGACAGTGTTTGGAGAAGTTCTCACTGTGCATCAGAGGCTTACCCGTCTGAAGTCCTGGAGTGGGGGAGGGGGAGAGGTGGCACCAAGTTGCTAAATCTGCCCCACCTACTCTGCAGGGAGTCCTGGAAAGAACCACCTCCTCCGGTCTGCTGGGGCTTAGTACGTGGTTGACACAGAGTAGGTGCTCAGTAAATGTTTAAAACCAGGCTTCTCCTCTGCTGATGACCCAGTTTCATTAAGGTGGAGGGTCTTAGTCTTGTGCCTTGGGAGATATGCACGTGGCTCACGGGGGAAGTGGGGTCAGCTCCGTGCACGGAGTGTCCTCAACTAAGCCCAGCACATTTGTACCCCTACTCCTACTCACTCCAGTAATTTCCTCCAGTGACCTAGGTGCTGTCCAATGGTAAATAGTGTAGCTGCTTGATTCCACCTCTCTGGGTACATATTCTAAGGTAGGAACTGATGGACGTACCCCCGCCGGTAGTCCTCTCCCACGAGCTGAGTGCTTTCCACACCGGAGTGGAGATAAATGTGTTTGGCTCAGGGCTCACCTTCAACCAAGCGCTGAGGTTGGGGAGCAATGGGATTGTCACCAGATGAACTGGTGCTGAATTCAAAGACTGCCCTTGGTTCCTGCCAATCAGGTGAAGAAGTTGTGCTCCATAAACACTTTGTTTACAAAAGCTATGACTAAGCTAAGGGTCAGGCACAGAGAGTTTCCTGATGGCATAGACACACTAAAAAGTGGAGGGTTTTCTGAGTTCCTGTCTTTCTTCATTTGCCAGTTTAAGGTGTAATGATTTTTTTTTTACACATTGATTCCCTTCTGTGTTTTTCTAAAAACTGTCATTGGAAGTTTATTTGGAGGAAGTAAAAACTTGTCCTCGGTGCAGAATCTTGAACTGGCAGCCATTTTTCAAGGGAATGTGTCACTTCCTGAGCCAGTGTTTGATTACAGAAAATAAAATTGGCCCACACAAGCCAGTTTAACTTCCTGCCATTGTTGAGTTGGCTCAAACGTTTTGTTTATCAAAATGCAACTATTCCTGGTTCCAGCTGCAATGAATTTTCATGACAAAAAAGGACTACAAATTTAGCTCTTGCTGAGTTAGTGCCATTCTTCATTTCCCCTGTTAAAGCATTATAATTTAAGAATTATATTTTAGATTGGGAGCTTGAAACGGATTGTTTTTAAAAAAGGAAGTTAGAAGTCTTAGCTTGAAACAAATGAAAATATACCGGGTAATGAAGACATTCAGAGACTTCTGGAATCACTGAGGATTGAGGCAGACTTGCCTTTGACTCTGAAGCTTCAGACATTGAACTTGATGTACCAGAAGGTGCTTCAAGCAGAGCCAACACACCAGAAGCCAGCAGTGTCAGCCAACCGAGAAGGCATGGATGTTCTTAGAAAGTTATTTGAAAGATGAATTTTGTAATTGTGGCAAAGCAAATATGCTTAAATCTTATTGTCTCCTGTTTAACAAAACTGAATAATAAATTATACCAAACAAGATCATGATGGGATATTTGAAAACAAACCTGCAAGCTTTAAAGAAAATCTGAGAATATTTTCGTAGCTAGAAAGGGTAGTCTTTTGACTAGAAACAATGAATGAAAAGTAAAAGCAATAAAACTTAAAATAAGAAGTTGCTTGTCTCTATCATCAAGCTTGGTTTCAGAAATCACTTGAACAGTGAAATTCACCTTACAGGAGAAAAGCTGGTGTAACCCTACCCTGTCAGTATGATTGATTCTAGTTTGGAACCAAATACAGGCAGCCTGGCTAGAAACATACCCTTCTCAACTGGCATGATAAGAATGCATTTTATTCTGATTAAAAGTCACACTTTGCTCAAATAAATGGATAAAAGACTGAGTTTAACTCAATTCTTTCCCTTGCAGTTGGCTGACCCCATTACACAGATCAGTGTTCACAATGCTTATGATGATGATACCTATAAACATTAATTATGCTGCAAAACACCTGATGGTTAGATGTGGCACAGAAATTTTCAACAGTGGGTGAGCATGTTTTCTTTAGTAATTGCAGAATTGACTAGGGGGAAAAATGATGTATGTTTAGTTGCACTGATTAGGCTACAGTGATGACAGTTGATGTTTTAGTTTGGGTTCCTGAGAAGCATTCCCATAGGTGAAGATGTCTGTGAAAGTAGTTTATTAAGAAGTGATCCCATGGGCTTCCCTGGTGGTGCAGTGGTTGAGAGTCCGCCTGCTGATGCAGGGGACATGGGTTCGTGCCCCGGTCCGGGAGGATCCCACATGCCACGGAGCGGCTGGGCCCGTGAGCCATGGCTGCTGAGCCTGCGCGTCCGGAGCCTGTGCTCCGTAATGGGAGAGGCCACAGCAGTGAGAGGCCCGCGTACTGCAAAAAAAAAAAAAAAAAAGAAGTGATCCCAGGAAAACTGATATGGGAAGGAGGATGCAGGACCAGGAAGGCAAGGATGACAAGTGAGGTGAGCACCAGACGAGGCCCCAGAAGTGCAACTTGGCTCAATCCCTAGGGGAAACTGTGGAGATAAGTACAGTTGACCCTTGAAGATGCAGGGGTTAGGGGTGCCCACCCTCGATGTAGTTGAAAATCTGAGTACAACTTATAGTCGGTCCTCCATACAAGTGGTTCCTCTGTATCCCAGCTTTTGCATCCTCACATTCAACCAACCCACAGGTCCTGTAGTCCTGTAGTACTTACTATTGAAAAAATCTGCATATAAGTGGTCCCGTGAAGCTCAAATCCCTGATGTTCAAGGGTCAACTGTAGTTCACATCTCAGAATCATTCCTATTAGTGTAAAGAGAGATGAAGCACATATACTATTGTTTAAGGGCTGGTCCTTGTGTGGGGAGGTGTAAATTCTCAAGCACTTCCCTTTTTTTTCTGTATATAAGTAAAGAATGCTTCAGCAGCCTGAGGCAGCCCTCCAACGAAGAGACATAGATGCTGCCTATTAGGAGTGAAAGCAGGTGTGCATGAAAATGATAAAGAATCAGAGGATGTGAACATTGTTGATACATCTGCTAAGGTCCATTGCACAATCTAAGTATATCAAGCACATCTCCCCTCAAATAGCCTGTCCCTTGATTTCTGTGTTTTATGGCAGAGGTTCTCCTAGCTTCCTGGTCAATATCTAGTCCCCCCTTTTTCCTCATTAACAGGACCTTGCTTGTGTTTCAGGCACCAGGTCCCCAGCTAAACTATGCACATTTCCAGACTCCCTTGCAGCTAGAAGTGGCTGAGGGGATGCTTCTTCGCCTCTCCTCTATCCTTTTCATCTTCCTTGTTGAGGCCAGCCTGCAGGGACGTCTTGTGACAGCAGATGGCAAGCATGCTGATCAGGAGGACTGCCACAAAGGCAGTGCAGTGCAAAGATGGAAATGTGGCATGTACCAGCCTTATTTGCTCACCTGTACCAGCCTTATTTGGTCACCTCCTAAATTTTTATGTTATGGGTGAAATAAATTCCAAGCTAAGCTATCGCTGGCGATTATTTTCAGAGTGTTATTTGCAACTGGAATTATTCTTAACCAAGGCAGCACTAAATGGAGTGGTAAAAACAATATATTGAATAAAATAGACAGTGCTTTTTTGTTTATTTTTGGTCAAATTTTAATAAAATGGGAGGTGGCCTTGAATTTTTGTCCTGATCCATGAATATTAGCTGACTTGGTTGGAAAAAGGCACTGGTCAATATTTTCCTATTCACGGTCAAATTGTTTTTCTTCAAGGAGGAAAAATAACAGGCATCACTTGGGCAAGGGGAATGAATTCATTATTCATCCAAATGCTAAAGAGTAGCTCACAGAGATGGTTTATTTTAGCAGATGTTTAACACAATCAACAATTTCAAGGGAAAATGGAATACATTTATTGCCGATGACAAGATTGTTGAAATGAAGTTGAGCTTGGGAATTGAATGAAGACAATTGATCATGAAGATGATTAATCATTGGAGACAGTTGGGTCATTTCCATGTGATGAGATTTACTGCATTTGCAGCAAAATTAAGTACATCATCAATCGTCTTTCCTTACTGAGAGATAGTTGTGGTGACCATGTGAAAGACTGACCAGGGTGCACTGCCTGTGCTCAGTCCCCAAGCCCCCCATTGTGTGACTTGCAGCGGGTGAAATTGCCAACCTTCCCTACCAGGCTCTGAGCTCCAGGAAAGTAGGATGTGTCCCTTGTTTTATCTCTTTCCTTGGCCACATGATGGTCTTGCAAATATGGAATGAATAATCACAAAGAGGGTCAGAGACCCTTTTAGTCTGCCATATGCACAAACAATTGGCCTCCAATCAGAATATGTGTTTTCTGAGATCCCCACCAGTGGGAGCCTAGACTCTGTACAGTACAATAACCTGGGCAGCGTTGGGGGCGCCTCTCATCAGAATTACTCTGGCCCCAGTGGTAGAAAGTGTTAAAAACACTGACGCCATTGATATTCATGCATTTATGCTAGCCTGGATTCTCGAGATACTGAGCTAACAAGTCAGAAGGAAAAAAGACCTGGATATAGAACCTGATATGCAGAGACAGCTTTTTTTGCAATTCAGTCCAGTTTGGGGAAATTGGCAGAATCACTGCACCAGCATTTCTTCTGTTAAGCAACAAAGCAGAAAGAAAATATTTTGTTCCTTTATAATATACTTAAACTATTATTTTTCATGGTAAAGCATGCATAAATACTGAACTGGAATACAGGATTTACTTGTGATTGAGTGGCAGCAAGAAATTCCCAATTGGAAAGAAACCAAAAAGAGCTAAAATTTTTTTCCGTCTAATTATCCTTTAGAGGGAATGAACCGGTATGCCCAGGGGTGTATGGTGAAGGGCAAAGAGGCTCTATTGATATAAAATTTTCCTGAAATTCTAATAGTTCTGAAAAATTAACATTTTATATATTAAATTTCTTTTAATCTATATAAACCAGAATAGTAGCACAAATGTCTTGAAGGAATAAAAGTTATATAAAGGCTTTAAAATGTTTGTTATATAACATTACATTCTAGTACTGAAGGATTGGCAGTTACATGCCTTTTTTATCTTTTCATTTATAAAGGAGAGTAATCCAATGGAGAAAGAATACTTTTCAAAAACCCTGCTGGAATAACTGGACATGTATACCCAAAACAATAAACATTGACTTACATTATGCTACATTCAAAAATTAACTCTGGGTCAATGGTTGTAAATGTAAAACCTAAAATTATAAAACCACTAAAAGAAAACATCTGAGGAAAGCTTTATGACCTTTAGTCAGGCAAAGATTTTGGATACAAGAAAAAATTATTCATTATAGAAAACAAAAAGATATTTGGACTCTTCTTTGAAAGATATCATTAAAAAAAAAATGAGGGGCTTCCCTGGTGGCGCAGTGGTTGGGAGTCCGCCTGCCGATGGATGCAGGGGACACGGTTTCGGGCCCCGGTCCGGGAAGATTCCACATGCTGCGGAGCGGCTGGGCCCGTGAGCCATGGCCGCTGAGCCTGCGCATCCAGAGCCTGTGCTCCGCCACAGGAGAGGCCACAGCAGTGAGAGGCCCGCGTACAACAACAACAACAAAAAAAAGAAAAAGAAAATAAGAACATGAAAAGGTGGCCAACGTCATCAGTCATTAGGAAAATGCCATTTAAAACTGCAATACGATCCAGGGCATACATTTCATAGCAGCTTTAAAAAAAAGAAAACAGAAAATATCAATGCTGGCTAAGATACAGAACAAGTGAAACTCTCATATACTACTGAGGGGAATTCCAAGTGATACAACACTTTGAAAAGCAGCTCAGTAGTCTTTTATAAAATTAAACATATACTTAGTTTTCGTCCCAGCAATCCCAAGCCTATATGTTTACCTAAAAGAAATTAAGTGCACAAAAACCTGCACACAAATGTTTGTGGCAGCTTTATTACTCATCCCCTAAAACTGGAAAAAACTTAAATGTCCATCAACTGGTAAATGGATGAACAAATTGTGTTCCATCCATATGATGGAATGCTACTCAGTGATAAAAAGGAACAAACTACTGATATATACATAAGGACATGGATGACTCCCAGAGGCATATGCTAATTTTAAGAAGTCAAACTCAACAGGCTACTTACTGTTTTATTTGATTTATATGACATTTTGGAAAAGGCAAAATCTTAGAAATTAGATCAGTAGTTTCCAGGGGTGAGAAGAGGCAAGGGACTGGTTATCCAAGGGCTACAGGGAATTTGTGGCGTGATGGAAATATCCTGTATCTTGAAACTACCACGAAGGTAGTTTCTTTACTATATAAGTTGTCAAAATTTATAGTCATACACCTAAACAGAGTGACTTTTACTCCAGGTAAATTCTCCCACAATAAATCTGTGGGGTCGGGGAGGAAAGAGACATGATAACCAAGTACAATGTGTGATTTCAGTTGCATCCTGAGCCAAAAAGAGAAGCACATAAACAAAAGAACATTTTTAAAAACCCAACAGCTATAATGACATTATTGGGACAGTTGGGGGGAAAAAATCAGTGAACTGTATATTGGTTAATATTATTGTACAAATGGTGAATTTCTTGGACATGATAAAGGTAGCATGATTGTATAGGAGAATGTCTTTTCTTTGGAGCTGCAGGCTGCAGTGTTGAGGGGTGAGAAAATATTATGATGTCTGCAAGTTACTTTCCAAATTCTTAAGTTGTTCAGGGAAAAGACTGTGTGTGTGCTGGGGGGAGGGGGAGTTGGAGAAAAAAATGAGCAAAATGTTTACAGTTGGTCAAACTAAGTGAAATCTTCATTATACTATTCTTTCTATTTTTTTCTGTGGGTTTGAAATTTTTTCAAATAAAAATTTGGCAAAAAAAATCTGTTAATCCTTTTTCATCCAACAGGGACCTTTGAAAAAGTTTATCCTAATAAAAGAATTAAAGTTGTACACAAAGATGCATGAAAAAAATATACTCAACACTACAAGGTTCATAAAGCTAAAAAATGAAAATTTCTGAGATGTCCAACACATGGACCCTCACACATAGTGGCATGTGATACCTTTTTACTGAAAAAAATGAGATTGCATTAAAAAATAATGGGTAAATAAATTACAGCATAATAACACAATGGAATATTATGCAAACATTAACCATGTCTTGCTAAATATTTAAGGAAGTGGGAAATGTTTATGCTATGTTAAATGAGAAAGAAATCAGGACGCAAAACCTGTATATATGAAGCTATTTTTTCAAAACACACTTAAAAAAACCATGGAGTGAAAAACCCGGGAAGGTTGGCTCTGGTGATAGGGGTTTATTTTTTGTTCGTAGTTTGCTCTATTTCCAATTTCCTACACTGAGTCTATTACTTTATTTTATTTTATTTTACATTTTATTTTTGCAACCTCTGAAAAAGTGTTTGAATTTAGCAATGCAGTGCATTGGAAAGGAAACAAAATGTATCCAGAAGAATCTCTTAAAACAAGTGTTGCGGGTAATGTGATAACGGGGGTGAGATATTAGAAACTTTGTATATGTTCAACACATGCATGGTGGATTAATTGCTTCACAATAATCTACCTCATTATAGCAAAGCTTCTGGACTTAAATTGTTACCTTCACTGAGAAAACATTTTCAAATATGCTTTAATAAAACGACAGCACTTTCTAATTGTGTATTACTCGTACCATGTAAAAACAGCATGAAATAAAACCTTCCATCAGATGAAGGAGGAAAAATCCAGCTCTATTTTTCCAGAGTTTTCTTGGCAAAGATGCATGACCTTTCAGAAAAGTTCCATTTGTGCAGCTGAGGTTACTGCATCTCCTGGATAGGGAGGGCTGTGCGGGGGCCCCGGGCAACGTGGGGGGAGAAACCTGGCAGACCTGAAGCACAGTAAGATGTGCTCAAGCTTTGAGCCTGGAAGCCAAGGTCCTCGGGTGATGAAGCAGAGGTCAAGAGCATGTAATGTGGGGAAACTGGCCTTCAGGGAAGTGTTGGGGATGTGTTTGCTTTGGGGATTTGATCACTAGAGTGGCGGAGAAGCCCCAGCAGCCCAGCCTCAGGCCGAGAGAACCAGGAAAGCCAAGCACATCCTTCTGCATCCAGGAGAATTCACTGTGAGGACTAGAGGCCCGTGGCAGTGAGGACCTGGGATGCGTGTAGAAGAACTGGAACCATTCAATAATCGATCACCATTTCTTGCTAAAACAAATACCATGAATTCCTTTAGGTCTTGATATTATTATAGTGTCAGGTTAATTGGGTGTTAAGAGAAAAGTTTGGCAGTACCCCAACAAAGATTTTTCAAGCAAATTATCTTTTAAAAACATTACAAGGGTCAATTTTTTGAGAGAAAAATTTTTGAATCAAAAACACTTTTTATTTTTTTTCTGGGGATCATTATGAAGGCCTGAGGGAAACTCAAAATAGTTGCTTTGCACCTCATTTTAACATTAACTCTACCATGAAATTCAAGTGCTGTCAGTCATTTATAATATCCTGAAATGGACACTTGCCCTTAAATAATGTAACAGTGTTGTAAAAAGACTTTCCTGCCTGTGAACTCAATTAAGTATTAAGTGTAAAGAGTTCTATAAATCCATGCAGTTAATAAATGATGTTACAGCTTAATGTGGGTGCTTTGGAATCTTTGAGAGTTTTTATCTTCGTATTTTAAATTCTTAATGATTCCTCTCCGTTTCTTACTAAAGCCTTTTGGAGAAATGAATCTTTTTATTCAGGAAATCCTTAATATTTTCCTCATTAGTTGGAAGAAAAGGGATCCCAATGAATGCCATCTCTCTCTCTCTCTCTCTCTCTCTCTCTCTCTCTCTCTCTCTGGCTTCTATCTGAGTTCAACTGAAACAACTGGAATTAAGTTTTAGTGTGAAAATTCAGTTGCTATGATTGTGGTGTACAGGTGGGCCATCTACATGCTTTCCCATACTAAACTCTCACTGTAGTGAGAGCCCTATGTGCGTGGATGAACACACACACACACACACACACACACACGCACAGTCATGGTTGTGGGAAACATTCGAATATGAGTACAGCTGAAGTACTCCAGCAATCATCTGAGTCCAACTCTTTCATTTTACACCTCAGAAAACAGATTCGGAGAGGGAAAGTAAAGTGCTCAAGTTCACCAATGGGTTTTAGGGGGCCTGAGGTCACTGTCCAGTCTACATGTCCTTCCGTCCAGCTATGTGGCACGGAGGGGGCAGGAACTCACAAGTCTGAGTATCAGCCCTCTGGTTTGCCTGCTCCGTGAGCTTCTGCACATCATTCATCTTCTCTGAGCTTGTTCACACCCCCAAAGTGGGGCGGGTGTCCCCTACTCCACAGGCTGGGAGGTGAGAAAGGGTCATGCATCTCAGAGCTCTTTGGGGTGCCTCACTGGAAGCAGATTCCTAGAAACGTTCACTGGTCATGTGGCCCTGCCTTCAGTCCCATTGTGCTGATGCTGTACTGCGTGGAGGTGAAGGCGACGCAGCGGGCACAGCCAGCCTCCCCGTGGACATTCCTGGGGCACAAGTCTTGCCCCAGCTCGGTAAAAAGGGGCTTTGTAATGAGATAAATGGGGGGACCACCATGCGTTATTCAGCTTCGGTTAATTCAGCAGTTCCCAAAATGACTGGACCCTATTCACCAACATCCTACTGAATTACAGTGGTCAGGAACACACCAGGGTTTGTGACTCCATCTCGAGGTAGGTAAAATCAAACCAAACCTAGAGAAAACAAAGCAAGAACCAGTTCCAGGGCTGAGATTCTCCAAAATGGCCAGCCCTCAGTCACTACTCTCCCAGTCTATGGCTGCTGTCGCTGAAGGGCTGCTGCCTCCTGGTCACACACGTCCTCTGGTCCCACGAGTGACCCCCTCCCCACCTTCGGTGCTCACTTGAACTTGGCTTCGGGGGGGCCTCCAGTGTGCTGTTTCTTACTCCCTTCCCTGGAGCCCAGCATTTCCTGCCCTCTCTGAGGAAGAGCCTAGAACGTGCTTGATGCGTGGAACGTGTCCAGCACGAGCTCCACGAGACATGAGCTCCCTCAAAGGCTCCCTGCCCTCCTTGGCAAAGGACATTTCTGAACAAAGTGATGGGCTTCTGCTCCTGGTGTCACGTTTGACCTGGATGAATGCATGTAAGTATTGAGATGGTGACTCCAATTTTATAAAATTTCATCAGGTCTTGAGTTCTGTTTCATGCTAGTCAGATGTAGCTCTTTGGGTTTTTTTTTCTTCTTCTTTTTCTGTTGTTCCGTGTCTTCATACATAAAGAAATCTCAGGTCACTTAAACATGTTTGAAAGCCAAAATAACTTCTTTGGAGTATGTCACGTACCAATAATGCAGAGATAAAGCTGGATCCCATTTCAATGGGGAAGGAAGGACCACCCTCCAAGTCCTAAGGGATTTAGATGCTGCCACATGCCATTTACTGTAATAGTCAGGCCCCTAGCCTGGGCTCTCCTTCCTTTTATGGAAGTGAGGACAACTGTCCCATGAACTGGAGGATGGGTCCTGTGTGATTCATGAGACTGAAATCATGAAATTCAAAGATTCCCACTGTGAACCATCACTGCCCTTGAACATATTTTACACTTTGGCCCAGGGATGGCCAACACAGGCCTTCTGCAGATCGTTTTATTCTTCAAAGGACTGAAGAGCAACTGGCATTACAAGACGCTGGTAATTTTTATGAAATGGAGAAAAATTACTTTCAGCTAGAAATTGTGCTCCTTTTTAAATGAAGGGGAAATGACTAGCTTATTTCACTCAAAGAAAAAGTAGTCAAAACCATTTATTAACCAGCTGGTGGCAGTGTTTTCACGAAGAAAAGATAAAGTGATATTACTCACAATTTACTTCTGATCCATTTTTCAAATGTTCAAGAGGAATGATTTTAGGTCTTTCTCATTAAAATGCTTAAAATGCCAACTAAACGATGGGAATCAGAGTTTTTGACAGTTCTTGAGCAGTTTCTACCACCAGGCAAAAATATAAATTGCATGAGGCAAGATTAAAATATTTGGCGAATTTTCTATTGCTAGCCCCTTTGTAAAGGTTTATATGGATGGACAGCAGTACTGATTGGCTAGGGTTATACTTCCACTGACTGGTTTACCAGTTGACTAGAGGTGTATGACTAAGATGCTTTTTTAAAAATTGAAGTGTAGTTAATTTACAATGTTGTGTTAGTTTCAAGTGTACAGCAAAGAGATTCATTTATATATGTGTATATAAATATAAATATACTTTTTTCTTTTTCAGATTCTTTTCCATTACAGGTTATTACAAGATAGTGAGTGCAGTTCCCTGCGCTACATAGTAGGTTAAGATGCATATTTGATGGCTTAAATGTTCCTCTTCTTCTGTTCTGTCAAAAAAGAGAATACAGTTGTATTCAGCTTTCTTCTCTAAAATTATCCAACCAATCCTTTTCTCACACATTTCCTGCAGGCAGCACCACTGAGTCATACGTCACAGACAAGCAAATCACCCTAAGTTTTATTTCTGTAACACAATCAGGTGACGAACAAGCTAGCATCCTTGCCAGCGTTTAAGTTCCATTACGCCAGAAAGGACTGCCAATCAGGTCTGCGAATAACATTGTCCTCCTACTGAAAGCCACCAAAAATATCCACAGCCTTGACCTCTCCATCTGGAAATAGGATTTTACTCCTTCTCCAAGGGACTGAATCCTCCCACCTGTATGTGCTACTGGTACCATCTGCACTGTCTCCATCTGGGAATTGGATCCTAAACCCATGCAGATACTCAAAGCCAGTGCCTCTACCCAGCAGACACCCTGACCCCTGGGCCCAGCAGGAAACACTGAGCAGCACAGAGCAACTTGTCTGTCTGTATCTCACCCCTCCTCAACTAGAATCTATGTCTTCCTACTCTCCCTGGGATCAGAATTGGGTTATTTTGTGTTCAGAGTTTTATTTCCAAGGGTATGTTGATCCAGTTGGCATTGCATTTAGGACCATCTTTATTAATTGTCATTGCAAATCTCCCTTGTTCTCCCCTGCTCCCTGTAAGAGGCAAAGCCCTCCATATGGATGGAGGATTGGGGTCACCTGCCCAGGGTTGCACAGCAAATTACAGGAAGGTGAAACGAACAGACTTGGATTTGCAGTTTTCAGTCCATGAAAACTATTGTGTGTGAGTGAAGGGCACTGTGTTGATTTAAATTTGCAAAAGTATAAAACCTGCTCCAAGAACAAGAGTGGCATATGATCAAGGGCAGATGGGCCTTGAACACTTTTCTATGGTTACTCCAATCTTCACACTATTCAATCTCACATATGCTTGCAAAGATTACTAAGCATAATGCTTGCAACAAAAGCTGTCATGAAGAGCTTATAGCAAGGCCATCTGAGGACCTGAGAATCCAGTATCCTGTGGGATTCGCAAAATGGCCATCAGAGAGGAGAAAGCTTCCAAATGCCCTTGCAAGAGACCTTGGCCAATAGTCCAGGACACTCATGTCCTCACGGGTGCTGGTGCCTGGAAGACTCAGCATTTGATGCAGAAGTGGTTGTAATCTGGTCTTAGCTTCAAACCATTGCGTGGGAACCCAAGAAGGCGTGGGGGCAGAGTGGCCGTCTTCAAATGCTCCCAAGGGTCATCAGATCAAAGAAAGGAGTTGACTTAAATAAGTGGCTGATTCCAGCTCAGTGTTTGGAAGGGCTTTCTAACAATTCAAACCACCCTCTAGAGAGGGTGAGAACAAGTGAGAACATTCCTCCATGTGGCATTAGAATGATTTGAGTGCTTGGGTTCAACTCTTTACCAGCTGGATGATCAGCTGAAGGTTATTTAACTCCTCTGACCCTCTGTGTTACCTGCTCATCCTACTTTTTAGGACTGCTATGCTGGCCAGATAAGAATGCGTGTGATGGGTCCAAATTTGAATTGTAAATGGTATGGCTTGAAGTGGTCATCTTTTCTAAAGGGTGGAGCCAGTGGCTACCAAGGTTATAGATGAGGCAATTCATTGGGTAATAATAGTTTCATTCACTGAACCACTAATATACCAGACATTGTGCTCTGCTTTTTTATATGCTATCAGATAATCCTCTCAGGAATCTTTGAAAGAATGTTGGAATCCTCATCTCATAGGTAAGGAAATTGGGGCTTAGAGATATGACATCTATTGCCCAAATGAATTGTCATGCTGAAATCTGAACCCAAATCCAGGGAAGCATTTAGGTCATCTCCCACTCAGCTGCTCTCAGTCTCTTGACTAAACCCCTTTTCATCAAGAAAGAGGGTTGATATTCAGTGATTCTGACAGGGTCACTTGCAACGCAAAATAGAAGGAGGATGGTACAAAGATGTGTGCACCTTATTACAAGTCTCCTCCTACTGAAGTCAAATAACATGGAGGAGGAGACCAGCATCAGTTGAAAGGTTGCTTGCCTGTTACTATTCCACAGAGCTGCCCTGTTCCTCTCTCCCACGTGGCAGCCAAACCTGCAAGTGTATAAGGCTTGAGAAGATCAAAAGGCTGTCTTCAAAAATCTGTTCTAAATTGCTGTAAAGTACTCCTTCAATCTGAATTGTAAATTCTGCAAACATAGCCGTGATCTCCCAAGTGTACCACAAATGTGTGAACAGCTGGGCAAAAGCAACACTGGTGTTAATTGACTCACCTCAGACATGTCCATCTTAGCCCAGCCTAAATTGGGAGAATTTTCCTGTGATATTCATTTGGTTTGTTAATGAATGATTATAGTCAGTTCAAGAGTGAGCTAAAGCTTACAATTACTGTCATGAGGAAAGGAGGGAAAACATGCCAATGCACACATGGTAGACCAAATCGTGCATTCTGAAAACTCTGCAGCCTGAGTTCCAGAGCCTTGGATCCATCAACCAAAGGGTGGTCTGCCCAGAAAAAAACAATCTACATGGCCTTTCCTTTCGTGCCTCATCCTTTCCTTTCGTGCCTCATCCTTTCCTTTCGTGCCTCATCCTTTCCTTTCGTTCCTCCTCCTTTCCTTTCGTTCCTCATCCTTTCCTTTCGTGCCTCATCCTTTCCTTTCGTGCCTCATCCTTTCCTTTCATGCCTCATCCTTTCCTTTCATGCCTCATCCTTTCCTTTCATTCCTCATCTTTCTCTTTCATTCTTTTCCTACTCCCTCCTCCCTCCCTCTCTCCCTCCTCCTCTCTGTCAATCTCTCTCTCTCTGTTAGTTTTTAGTTTTATCAAACTTACACATGTGCATAGATTAAAGAGTCAACCAAACAAACTTCCTTATAAAAACAGCTGAAAATCCTTTATAAAAACCCCCCACTTCACACCCACTTTTCCTCTTTCCAGAGGCAACAACTCCCATCACCGACAGCTGATTATTTTGGAGTTCACCTCCATATCTCCAAGGATAGGCTTGTATTTCTTCTCAATTTTTCAATTTTAGGTATTATACCGTTAAATCATAATTTTGGTGAGATTGGTATGTATTGTTTATGTATTGTGACTTTGAAATACTAGGCACAGGTAAGCCATAAGGAAAGTCAAGGTTACTTTTCTTTTCCTGCACAACTTTTGTTTTCCCTTGAGGTCATATTTTATCTCTCTGATTTGCTTCATTTTCTATGCACTTATCATTAATCCAACCACAAAAACATCATTAGTGGCATAATCTCCTTTTAAGACATTCAGACACATGAGCATTTTTATCAATCGAAACTTCCTGGTGCAGCATCTCCCAGAGTCTTCTGACCAGCTCCAATTTGGAACAAGAGCCTTGTATGCTTGGACACTGCAGTTCCCTGGATCTCCCTTCACCATCTCTCCCAGGGTTCCCTTCATTTATCTTCTGCCTGGATCACCTGCTCTTTTATCCCTGTGTTCCTATATTTCTTGATCTATTCTCGATTTGGTGTGAAGCACATTCTTCTATAGTGTCCTGAGAATAAGTGCATTGGAAGAACATTTCCTAGACTGTACTTCTCTGAAAATATCTTTATTTCACTCTCACAATCTATTAATAACTTGGTTGGGTATACAATTCTCTATTGGAAACCATTTTCTTTGGAATTACAAAGATCTTATTCCACTGGCTCTCAGCTATTCATTAGTGTTATTGAGAAATCTTTCTGATTCTAGATCCTTTGCATGTGACCTTTTTCTTTTCTTTCTAGAAGCTTGTAGGAGCTTCCTTTTTTGTCCTAGATATTCTGAAATTTCATAATGTGTGCCTTATGTGAGTTCTAGTTTCAACTATTGTGTTATATGTTTAGTGTATCCTTAACTGGAAATTTATGTCCTTTAGGTATGGGAAATTTTCTTGAATTATTTCATTGATGGTTTCTTTCTTGTTGTGTTCTCTTTTGGGGACTACCATTGTTTAAATATTGAACCTATTGAAGTGGTCCTCTAATTATGTTCTTCTATGTTACATTTCCTCATCTTTTCGTTCTGCTTTCAGGGACACTTTCTTGACTTATATTCAAAATTTTCTATTGACTGTGTTTTTTATTCCCAATAATATTCTTTTTGTTCCTTGAATGTTCTTCTTCTATAACATCCAGTTCTTATTTTGTGGTTTCATGATATTATCTTATCTCTGTAAGGATATTACTGATGGTTTGTTGTCATTGTTCCTTGGTTTTGCTTTGGTTTTTTCATGTTTTCCTTTTCTTGCATAGCTCTATTTTCTCCAAGTTGCTTTTTTCTATTTGTAAGTGTTGGTATCTATTTTCCTTGCTAGAGGCTTTCTTCAGACTTCTCTCAATCCTTGTTTGTCTGCTTCTACTAAGTCAAGGGCATTGCAGAGTCCTCTAAATGTATATGGAGGTTGTCATCTGTGAGCGCTGCTGCTATGTGAACTGGCTGATTGCTTAGTAGGGGAACTTTCAATGTTAGCCTCTTTAGGTCTTTCCTTTTAGCCAAATAACCAAGGGAAGAGTCTCCCAGTGTCCCAACTGGAAGATGAAATTCATCCTTGCAGAAGCTGATGAGAGCAGAGGGTTGAGGTGGGTTCCCAACATCCAGGACACCCACCTCCACCTGACCCCTAAGTTCTCAGTAGAGTACCCCTGTATTTAATCATGCCTAGTTCCTTTGATCCAGAGACCCCCTTTCTTATCCTTGCTAAAGAATAAAATTCCAGTTTTGGACCATGCAAAGGGGGCAAGGTGAGAGGTGGTCACAGAGAATGGGAGATGGAATCTGGAGGTCTAATTGCTTCTTAAACAGACTTCTAAAATTCCTCCTTGTTTTAGTCACCCCACTTTAACCTGCTTCCAGAGGCATCCAGTGCCACTAATTACTGGGCCTTCTAAGGATTAGGTAGTATAAATCAACTCGATTCTAAAATTTTCCTGCTGCCAGTTTAGGATTAAGTTTGCTGGGATCCACTAGGTCATTTATCCTTTTCTATCTTCTTTCTAACTTCCCAAATTTGCTTGCTGTTATTTCCTCTCTCATTCTCCTTAGTCTTGTGGGTTTATGCCTGTTTTTAAAATTCCTTTGTTATGATTTTAGTGTAATGTTCCTTCTTCCATTTTGAACTGAAAGGCAAACCAGTGTTTTTCTGAAAAAAAGTATTAAAAATCAAAGCCGGGCTTCCCTGGTGGCGCAGTGGTTGAGAGTCTGCCTACCGATGCAGGGGACACGGGTTCGTGCCCCGGTCCGGGAGGATCCCACATGCCGCGGAGCGGCTGGGCCCGTGAGCCATGGCCGCTGAGCCTGCGCGTCCGGAGCCTGTGCTCCGCAATGGGAGAGGCCACAACAGCGAGAGGCTTGCGTACCGCAAAAAAAAAAAAAAAAAAAAAAAAAAAAAAAAAAAAAAAAAAAAAAAAAAAAAAAAAAAAAAAAAAAAAAAAAAGAATCAACGTCATCAGCACAAATCAACATATCTATGAAGCAAAAACAGACTCACAGATATAGAGAACAGACTTGTGGTTGCCAAGGGGTAGGGAAAGGGTGAGAGAGAGAAGGATAGGGAGTTTGGGATTAGCAGAGGCAAACTATTATATATAGGATGGATAAACGACAAGGTCCTACTGTGTAGCACAGGGAACTATATTCAATATCTTGTGATAAACCATAGTGGAAAAGAATGTGCATCATTTTGCTGTACAGCAGAAATTAAAACATTGTAAACCAACAGTACTTCAATAAAATTAAAATTTAAAAAATAAACTAAAATACAAAAGTTAAATAATAAAAAATCAATGTCCTCAGAAATCATTTTATGTCTACCTCAAATATCACATATTAATGTTTAACTCATTTTCTCTTGGCCCATTTTTCCATGAAGATGAAAGACAGCTAATCAATGTCTTCCATGTTCACATTGTCAAGTATACTATTAAACCACTATCAAACATGAATGGAAGTGAGTCCTCTCTTTCATTAATAATCATCTTAATTTGTGCTTAAGCCCAGTTTATTATCCATTGTGTTTCCTTAAGTCTTTTTTAGCTCTACTTATTCCTAGCTAGTTATTTCTTAAAAATAAAGCAAGGTATAAGTAAGTAAATAATTTATTCATTTAGTCAGTAAGCATTTATTATTTTCCAGTCACCGTGTTAAGTACAGGGATTGCAAGAGTAAATAAGAAAAACATACTCTGTCCACAAGGACTTTACACCCTGTTCCAGTGGAGCACAGATTCTATGTTCATTTTCTAAACTGATCATTGAAATTTGGCATGACCTGTGTTCTCCTGACTGGCTATTTCTCAAGAGTTGGTAGTCACTTTGAATTCTCTTCAGAGGTTCTCTCCTGCAGTGTGATGATACCACTAATGTCTCAAACAAATTCACAAAAAACTGAATAATCATTTTAGATGCCATTTTGGTGGCGGGAAGAACTCAGTTTCCATCAGTTTGCAACAGGAACATCCCTGTTCTTCTTGGAACATGAGTTATCTTTTATATGTAACATGGAAGTGCCGCTTCACAAATCTTCTTTCCTGAGTTCTAATGATGTATAATAAAAGAAAGTAACATTTTATATTCTTCTGTGATTCATAATGACAATTTTAAACATCTTACATAATACATTTAGATTTTCTTTCCATTAAAAACTATAAAAATCTTTAAGTGTTTATAAGAACCATGTTTGGAAAGCAATTATACCACAATAAAATATATATGTTTAAAAAAAAACATGTTTGGGACATGGTTATTCTTAAGGACATAAAATAAAAATTGAGAGTATAGTGTATGAAGCAAATCAATTGCAACTGCTGTGTTTTTGTGTCAGGCTGGAAAACTGGCAAGAAATAAGAGAACCATATTGAAACTAGGAAATAAGGGTGTACCTATGCGGACCCTGTGGATATACTTAGTTGTGAAATAGCCTGAGGATTTTCTAATCACCCAATGGAAGTGGCTACTCAGGCCAAATGTGCCCACAGCTATACATGGCCAGGAATCTAGGGCAAGTCATAGTCTCTGAGGCGAGCACCCCTGGGGGCTTCCTCTTCCGTGAGGCTTTGGCTCCCATGGTTGTGCAGGCTGCGAAGACTTACAACATGCAGTCTACAAGCTGGGGACCCAGGAAAGCCGGTGATATGAGTCGGCCTGAGTCAGAAAGCCTGAGAGCCAGGAGCTCTGATGTCTGAAGGCAGGAAAGATGGGTGTCCCAGCTCAAGAAGAGAGAGAAAGAATTTGACCTTCCTTCACCCTGAGCCCTCAATGGACTGGATGATGGCCGCCCACATTAGTGAGGACAGAGCTCTACTCAGTCTCCTGACTCAGACGCTAATCTCCTCCAGAACCCCCCTCATAGACACGCCCAGAAATATGGTTTTACCAGTTACCTGGGCAACCCTCAGCCCGGTTATGTTGACACATAAAATTAACCATCACACATCCTTTTTCCAATGAAGTGCCCAAGGAAGGGCTATGAAAGGAAGCTGGCCTGGAGGATTGTGGAGGTGACACTATCATCTCTTATTGCTCAGGCCACCTGTCCTATTCCAGAAAGCTGAGGGGAGGTGCTTAGATATCAAGAATGACCAACCCTGTTGACCAAGTCCAGTCCACAGCACATCAAAGCAACTGGCTGCTTAATTGTTTTTCCTAGCTGATTTGTCCTGGCATTCTGATGTTTGGTAGACTCTCTGGGAGATTCGGTGAAGGGCTATTTCGGAATGAAAGACCAATGGACAACCCACCTTCTAGGGCATGTCCGTGAGATTGTCTGTCCTGAGTGGCTCCCTTCTGAGAATGACCCTCCACATCATGGTTTCTTGGTTGTCACCCATAAATGATATTTGTTCATACATGAGATTCAATGTGTTACACACCATGTTCATACAGAAGAGTCTTCACTCCTGGCCCCAGCCAACTGATCCAGAGGAGGGCATCTCCTTCTCAGTGGCTGAAACTGGTAGATGAGCTCAAGGTGGCCCCATATCTAACTACATGAGGGAAGCTCTTGTATAGAATTAGAAAAGAGTGAAGCCAACACAGAGAGAGAATGGAGGAGAGCTATCCAGACAGAGAGAGCCTGGCAGAGACTGAGCCAGCCCTGGTCCAGAGGTTCAGCCAGTCTTTACTCCATATCTTTGTAACACACTCATTTATCCTAAAACCTGTTTGAGTTGGGTTCTTGTTACCTGCCAGCAATGGAGTCTTAACCAATGCTCTCCCTACCCCAGCGAGCACACTTTAATTTTCCTCAGGAGAAGCTGTTCTGATTTCCTGTGGTTCTTCTGCCTCCAGCACATGAAGCCAAAGCCTCTCGAGAGGCTGGTGTGCCTCTTGCATTGGTGCTGCTCTTTTCCCAGAGCTCACCTGGAGCAGTGTTTCAAATTGAAGTGGAGAAGGGGAGAAAACAGGCAAGGACAGTCTGCTGGGATCAAAGTTGCACTAAAAGACACAGGACCTATCTCTCTGAGCCAGCAGTGATGGGGGAAACCAACCACCATGAGAGGTCCCTCAGAGGGGAAGCTTATTCCTCTGCTTATGAGAAAGTTCCTTTATGGAGCATGGAGCCAACCAAGGGTGATTCATTGCATCTCTTTCTGCACTGATTTACCTGCTCATGCAATATTTCAACAAGCCTCCTACTCAATGGCAGCTGCTTGAGGACCAGGATGCATCTTCTCTTTCCCCTTCTGCTTCTCCTTCTTCCTTGAATCCTATGATAGACAGTAGAGAAGGTCACGACAGATCCTAGTATATTAATAACTTATCAAGTGTCTCCCTTTGACAAGGATCTGATTATCATGCAATAAGACAAATGTTTTTCCTGGTGCCCAATAATACAAAAAACTTGTCATATGATTATGCTTATATCCCAAGAAACCAGAATTATTATGT
Source organism: Platanista minor (assembly GCA_004363435.1). Classification (NCBI taxonomy): domain Eukaryota; kingdom Metazoa; phylum Chordata; class Mammalia; order Artiodactyla; family Platanistidae; genus Platanista; species Platanista minor. The sequence goes on from RJWK010021746.1 coordinate 22,573, forward strand.
TTCAATGTTTGTATTAGTGGCGTCTCCTGCTTCAAATCCCAAAACCAATTATATTACGACCCAAAACCAAAGACCACCACATTGTTCAGAGGGCTGTGTTTGCAGTTTCACAAGGGTTAGAATTTGGGATTTTATTCTCACAAATAATTGCTATAAGTTAACAGGATTTTGGATTAATAATCATGTAATACACACTCAGTTTTCTACGTGTACCTATTTTTTGCAAACTTGAGTGCCATCCTAAAAGTAAATGTGGAAAAAGAAACTTGTGCCCATAACTTAAGCAAAGAAAATTTAGCCCAAATAAATAGACATCTCATACAACCGCACTACTGTAAGGATTCTAAAACCTTATGATTTTTAAAAGTATGTCGTCTAAATTTTATAATTACTTTTCTTCTTTCTAGCAATTTACTATGGAGAAGAGGCGGGAGAGAAGAAGAAAATAGATTTTTAAAATCTATTTTTCTTAATCTTTAGCCTGTTTTTTCCAACATCTGTCTCAGATCATTTCACCAACAGGGGAAGGCTTTCTTTTCTTTCACTATGTCAGATATTTTGGAGGTTGGAAAGCTTTCAGCAGCACTTTGCACCAGTATTTTCTTAGTGAAAATACCCAGTTGGAGGAGGTCTCCTAATAGCAAGTGATTTTCCAAGCCATAGCTGTTTTTTGTTTTTGTTTTTGTTTTTGTTTTAATATATTTGATCATAACGAGGAGGCATGAATCAGCAGGACCGGGGCAAAATGAAGACTTCAGATTTAGCTCCAAGCAAAATGCAGAGTCCGGAATTTCCTCTTGGGCTGTGCAGCATTAGAGCCCTGTGAGGAGCAGAGTGAAAGAAAAACAGAGTCATCACTACAGACAGCCACAGAGGCTGATTTCAAGCCACTTAGGATTAAGGCTATAAAATGGAAAACACCCATAGGATTAAGCCTATAAAATGGAAAACACCTACATGGCCCACTAAGTTGCAAGTCCAGGGCTTGTAGAACAACTGAGTCATTTGGCTTGAACGACGAGACAAAAACATTAGTGTAAAAAAAATTATGTCTCTTGTCATATTTTATGCTGACTCCTGTGTGCTGGGCTTGAGGTATGGTATGCAAAGCACACTTCTCCATTGTGGGCAGACAAGCAAGAACATGGCCCACTTGAGTCAGGACACTAAGTTACGGTAGATCACGGGCAGACAGCCATAGCTAGATTTCCCAAAAGAGAGACTCAGCTTAGTCTGATGACCAGGACTGCGATGATGATGTTGATGATGTTGGTAGTGCTGTGCTAGGGTGATGCCAAAAGTAACAGCGACACTTGCTGAGCCCTTCGGGTATCAGGCCTCCCACTGAGCTTTTAATATGTCTTGCCTCAGTGGGAGGTTGGGGTCAGCAGATGTAAACTTTTTGTATGGAGTGGATAAACAGCAAGGTCCTACTGTAGAGCACAGGGAACTATATTCACTATCCTGTGATAAACCCTAATGGAAAAGAATACGAAAAAAGAACTTATATACATATAACTGAGTCACTGTGTTGTACGGCAGAAATTAACACAACCTTGTAAATCAACTAGACTCCAATAAATGGCCAAGAGGCACATGAAAGGATGCTCAACATCACTAACTATTAGAGAAACGCAAATCAAAACTACAATGAAGTATCACCTCATACTGGTCAGCATGGCCATCATCAAAAAAATTCTACAAACAGTAAATGCTGGAGAGGGTGTGGAGAAAAGGGAACCCTCTTGCACTGTTGGTGGGAATATAAATGGATACAGCCATTATGGACAACAGTATGGAGGTTCCTCAAAAAACTGAAAATAGAGCTATCATGTGATCCAGCAATCTCACTCCTGGGCACATATCTGGAGAAAACCATAATTCGAAAAGATACATGTACCCCAATGTTCATTGCAGCACTATTTACAATAGCCAGGTCATGGAAGCAATCTCTGTGTCCATCAACAGAGGAATGGATAAAGAAGATGTGATACATATGTACAATGGAATATTACTCAGCCATAAAAAAGAATGAAATAATGCCAATTGCAGTGACAGGGATGGACCTAGAGATACTAGTCATACTGAGTGAAGTAAGTCAGACAAAGACAAATATCATATGACATCACTTATATGTGGAATCTAAAAAAATAGTACAAATAAAGCTATTTACAAAACAGAAATAGAGTCACTGATGTAGAAAACAAACTTATGGTTACCAAGGCAGAAAGAGGGAGAGGAATAAATTGGGAGATTGGGATTGACATATACACACAACTATATATAAAATAGATAACTGAGAAGAACATACTGTATAACACAGGGAACTCTACTCAATACTCTGTAATGACCTAAATGGGAATAGAGTCTAAAAAAAGAGTGGATATGCATATATGTATCAACTATACTCCAATAACAATTATTTTTTAAAAACTATACTTCAATAAAATAAATATTGGAAAAAAAAAAAAAAACCCTGCAAAATTGTTATGACATGAGACTGTCCCTGGATCTATGACACAGAGCCCATGATCCTGAGAGAGACTGGATGGATCCAGGGCACCTCAATCCCAATTCCACCTAATTTTGCTCATTGATCTGAGGCCAGGAGCCCAGGAAGATCTGCCTACTCACATTCTATTCGCAATGACATAGCTGTTTCTATCCCACAATTAAAGTAGAGTTGTACTTCAACTGTCATCTTGCAAATGTCTGTCCCTCCTACCTGATACAATTTGCTGCCTCTGAAATGACAGCCTTAAAGAGATATGAAATTGGATAATGATTTAAACCTTCCAAAAGCTCTTCTAAAATATTGAATGTAGCCTTTAAAATTAGTTAACTTTAGGAGTTACTAATGAAAGCATAATGGCAACTATGATGCTGGCCCTTTGCAAAGTCCTTATATAAATTAGAAACTTCTGGGATCTTGAACAAGAGATTTCGCGTTCTCAGTGGCAAGTTCCTGCGTGCTCCTCTTGAATTATAACATGTTAATATTATCTGAAAGTCTGAAAACAGAGACAGCGCTTATCATGAGAACCCACAGAGTTGGCTACTCAAAAATTATAGATTCGTAATTAGTTATATGTCCTCAGCTTGTTCCTGTGGATCTCAGTTTCATCCACTGTAAAATGGAAATGATAATATCTTTTCTACCTATGTCAGTTTAGATACAGGATGTGAACTCTCTTCGAGAAATAAAAAGATAAAAGCCTTATCCAAATGGAAGACATTGGGCTTCCCTGGTGGCGCAGTGGTTGAGAGTCCGCCTGCCAATGCAGGGGACGCGGGTTCATGCCCCGGTCCGGGAAGATCCCACATGCTGCAGAGCGGCTGGGCCCGTGAGCCATGGCCACTGAGCCTGCGCGTCCGGAGCCTGTGCTCCGCAACGGGAGAGGCCACAACAGCGAGAGGCCTGAGTACCGCAAATGGGAGACATTATTTTCTATGCTTATATCCACAAAATAAAACAAAAAAAATGTAAAAGTCTCATCCACTTCTTCCTTCTGTTCCTCCATTCTGTCACCGCTTTTCATGCTCTCTGGCAGGAGTTTATAACAGAAGATGCCACCACCTTTATTATTCCTCTCTGCTCCCAATTTATACGAGGCAGACGTTGAGTGCACATTTGAGATGGAGGGTAATTCAGAGCCTTCTCAGACCCACTCTCATCCTGGGAGTATATTAACGTTCACTTTGAAGCCAAGGGAAGGAAGTCTCCCACTTAAGAGGAGGATAACTTTATATTACTTTTGCTTGTTGAAATCTTTATGTAACAGTTCTAGTGAAACAACACCCTAAGGCAGGTTCCCTGGGCAAGTGAAATGCTATGGCCAAGTTATTAGAGAACATCAAAGTTATTTAGTAGAAACCGAGACCTTGGAGGAAGGGCTGACATATGACTTCAGCAGAAATAGAGAACAATGAAGCTCTTGCTCGGGTCCAAGCCACAGAGGTGCCCAGCGTGCGGTAGAAAGTTTGCAAGCTGCGGGAAACTCAGCTCAAAGCTGCTGAAGTAAAAGGAGATTTTACTGGCTCACATCAAGGGAAGGGTTAGGTGGATATAGCTTTAGGCATCACAGACTCTGGGGCCCCTTTTCTTTGGGGCCTGGTAGGTCCCCATGTCCCTGTATCATTCACCACCATTTAAAGACTCCTCCCATCATGGAAAAATGGTTTCCAACAGCACCTCTCCTCATAGCTCCAAGGCCGTGGAAGAAAAGGAATTTTCCTTCCAGGCAAGTTTAGCAAAAGTCTGGGCTTCACATGCTAATCCCTGCACCCCGTCCTGTGAAGAGGGACTAAGTATGCTGATCAGAACAGGAGCAGAGCTCCAGCGGGACCACTGGTAGTGAGGGAGTGTGAAGGTCCAAAGCGAAATCTCTCTGTGCAATTACCAGAAGAAAGGGGTGGGGACTACAGCCAAAGAGTTCTCTGGGCCACTATGCGAACCGGAGAAAATGTAAGGATATTGTGACCAAGTCACTTCATAACACCCCCTTGATTTCTGGAAACGAAGTCCAAATACTGGACATTGTGGTTAAAAGTCAGGCATCTTTCTGTCCCTAGTAGAGAGCCCATTTCACCAGCTCTGTCCCCACCCGCATCCCCAGCATCCTCAAATGTCATCTCTGGAAAACTGGAGGAAACCGCCAATAAAAAGAATTTTAAAGTTTCTTTTTACTCTGCATGGATGTACACACACACACACACACACACACACACACACACACACACACACCAGCCCCTGAGACAGGACAGCATCTTATGTTATCCAGAGAGCACTCCACACCCTGGTCTGAAGAGTTTGGATTGGGATGGGCATTTAGCCGGGGTCTGGTGCTACACTGAGGATACAGAGTAAGTACTTGACCTACACATGGTGGTCAAGAGGGGTCTCTGATGTGGCCCTTCCTAGAACAAAGAAACTGTCTACACCAAAGATTTTTTCCATCCTTCGAGTCCTAAGAGGCAAAATTCTGTTTTTTTTCCTGCTTCTAGTAATTGGTGGTTCATTGCACTCTGCTACCCAATCAAGAAAACGTTGTGGGGAAAATGCAGGGCATTTTTGTCTGGTTTTCAAAATTTCTTTTTAGCAGATGCAGAGCTAAGACTGCAGCCTCACTGTCTCAATCCTGGACTAGTAGCCACCCAAATGGAAAGTCCAGGTCTCCGAAACCAGTGTAGTGCGGAGTATGGAGAAAAATAGAGCCAGGTTGCTTAGAGCTGGAGAGAACACAACTTAAACTGTGTCACAGGTGAGGAAACTGAGCATGCGTAGTGCAATTGCCTGGTCAAGGTTCTGCAGCTAATTTGATGAATAAAACAAGGTTAGAAAGGCAAAGAGAATGGACTTGAGGACACTGGGAGGGGGAAGTGTAAGCTGGGACGAAGTGAGAGAGTAGTATTGACATATATACACTACCAAATGTAAAATAGGGACTTCCCTGGTGGAGCAGTGGTTAAGAATCAGCCTGCCAATGCAGGGGACACGGGTTTGAGCCCTAGTCCAGGAAGATCCCACATGCCGCAGAGCAACTAAGCCTGTGTGCCACAACTGCTAAGCCTCCGCTCTAGAGCCGGCGAGCCACAACTACTGAAGCCTGTGCACCTAGAGCCTGTGCTCCACAACAAGAGAAACCCGGGGAGCAGCAACGAAGACCCAACCCAGCCAAAAATAGAAATAAATAAATTTACTTTACAAAAATGTAAAATAGATAGCTAGTGGGAAGCAGCTGCGTAGCACAGGGAGATCAGCTCGGTGCTTTGTGACCACCTAGAGGGGTGGGATAGGGAGGGTAGGAGGGAGACGCAAGAGGGTGGGGATATGGGGATATAAGTATATGTATGGCTGATTCACTTTGTTATACAGAAGAATCTAACACAACATCGTAAAGCAATTATACTCGAATAAAGTTGTTAAAAAAAAAAAAAGGCAACACATGGTCTCTTTGAGAAGGCGTAGCAAGCACTCACATGCAGAAAGCACTCAGTAAATGACAACAGGGTTTGGAGTCAGGTACAGCTGATTTAAGCCTTGACTCCTCTATGTTTTAGCTCTGTAACCTTGGACAATTGAACTAATCTCTCTATGCCTCATTGAGATAATACTACGGATGTCACGCTGTGGTTGTAAGGGTTAAGAGGTAACTTATGCTAAGTGCTTAACAAAATAGTTGCCGTGGTAAGCACTCAAAATGTATGATTCTTTTATTTTAAATGATTATTTAAAATATTATTTAAATATTTTATATTTAAAACATTATTTACATTTTATTTTTAAAAAGAAAGAGAGAGAGAGTTAATACCCCAAAGCAGTCATTTTTGGAAATCAAATTAATCAGGAAATTTTCTTCACCTTCTTAAAGAGAGTAAAAAGGACAAAAGATGAAAAGTGAAAGAAGATAAAAGAAGGAGATTAACATAGATCTGTTGGCCTAAAGATAAAGACAGTATCTGGGCTTCCCTGGTGGTGCAGTGGTTGAGAGTCCGCCTGCTGATGCAGGGGACACGAGTTCGTGCCCCGGTCCGGGAAGATCCCACATGCCGCGGAGCAGCTGGGCCCGTGAGCCATGGCCGCTGAGCCCGCGCGTCCGGAGCCTGTGCTCGGCAACGGGAGAGGTCGCAACAGGGAGAGGCCCGCGTACCGCAAAAAACAAACAAACAAACACAAAACAAACAAAAAAAGATAAAGACAGTATCATTGCAGAAATTAAAAATATTTTAGAAGCTGCAGTTATCAGAATCGACACTACAGAAACCAAGTTAATAACATTCAGGACAGGAATGAAAAGTCCCAGGTAACATAGAGGCAAAGACAAAGACACAAAAGAAGGACAGAGAAAATGGTTGTCCTGAACCCAACAGATGAGCCTCCCAGTTTCTGGGCTGCACACATTGGGGCCACTTGGGGAGCCCCAGCCAAGGATGCTGCCCTTGCCGGGAGCAGACTGCCTGGATCAGGGGCTGCAGTGGCACCACCGGCTCGGCTCTCAGCTGTGCAGCCAACACACACACCTGGTCCCAGACCCACACTCAGCCATTTCTCCTAATGTCACCGGCTGTGTGCATCTGCATCCAACTCCACAGGACCGGGGGCTCCTGCTCTCCCCACTTCCAAGCTTAGGTGAACCTTCACATGCTGGGACCGGGACCTGGTTTCCCTGGCAGCTGCCTGGGGCCGGGAGGTAGGGGTGGGACCTGCGCAACACAGTCCAGGAGTATGGAGAAGGGAGTACCCCAGGGGAAAAACGTTGATGGAAAGGAGCAAGCAGACCAATTTGACCAAAAACTCAGCAGATAAATGATTTACACCTCCACCCCCTTCTCCAGTGTACTGTCTTAAGAGCAGTGGTTCATGTAGTCCCAGAATACCAACTATGTTTCTTGATGATGGTATGACCAGCTCGTTATGCACAACCTTGTATTTGCTATTCCTCCCTCTTCGTTTCACTTCCATTCTTCTTTCATCCTTGCTGTCCTGGAATTGCACTTCCAAACAGAGGGTGGCCATGGGCTGTTGCCCACATTCTGTGTTCTGGGGAATTCAGACTAAGGTAGTGATCAAAATGTGATAGACATTGGATATTGGATATGGATATTGGGTTCCATGAATTAGAAAGTAAAAGAGTAGAATTATATGATAATAAAATGTAAGAGAAGAGAGCTTTCAAGGAAGTACCATGGGGCTTCCCTGGTGGCGCAGTGGTTTAGAGTCCGCCTGCCGATGCAGGGGACGTGGGTTCGTGCCCCGGGCCGGGAAGACCCCACATGCCGTGGAGCGGCTGGGCCCGTGAGCCATGGCCGCTGAGCCTGCGCATCCGGAGCCTGTGCTCCGCAACGGGAGAGGCCACAACAGTGAGAGGCCC
>RJWK010021747.1:0-30444 GCA_004363435.1 Platanista minor
CCATGCTATACTAACCAAAAACCTACTGCGTGCTCAAGTCCCTGAGAAAGCCACACCCTTCCTTTCTGTGTCGGAGATTCCCATCACTTTTGGATTGCTTGTGGCTCTCACAGCTTCCCCAAACAGCCAAGTCCTCCCGTAGCTTCCTGAATGCTGACCTCTCCTGGCCATTTCTGATATTGCATTTCTTCCAACAGAGACACATTTAACATTGAGGCAGCTGTCAACCTGTTCTCTTCACCAGTTGCAGATGAGCTAAAATGACCAGAGGTGCCTAAGAGGCTAACGCTGCTGGAGACCCATTGCCAATAATCCTCCTTGGTGTCAGTCTTGCCATTATCCAAATCCAAGTTCACCCTGGGTGGGCATTCTTAAGAGCTGTCTCACCACCTAGCCCTGGGCACTCACTGGAGACTTCTCTGTTGTGGACACTTTTAGACTCAGGGAGTTTTTCCAGACAGGGTTTCCATCACTGATTTGAATATTCTTACTCTCATCTGTGTTCCCTGGTTTTGTGCCTTTCTGCTCACATCTGTGTCCTCTTTCTACCTCATTGAACAGTATGACTGGCTTTGATCATTAAGAGTCTCCACAGCAGCAGATAAAACTGCTGAATTTGGCAGCAATATCAGTTATGAGAGAAGGAAGACTGGGCCCTTGGATGACTGAAATTCCATCTGCCACTCGGAACTCTCAATGTTAGGAGCTGTGTCCTCACATCTAAAAGGAGGCTCCACAGGTCTCCAGCTGTGGTGGAAAACAGAGCCTCACTGTGGTCAGTCGTTAGGGTCATCACGCCACCACCAAGCAAACTAATGGGTCATAAAACTGTTGTAGCCACTAATGACCAGTGGGCTCTCAACACAAGCAGCCCAACACAATCACTAGATGAGGGCATGTGTCAGTCTTTCAAGCAATACTTTCTCTTCATGCTGAGAGTTAATGGCTGGCTAGGATAGAATTAGAAAGCAAAGCTTTAACAATGAAGACTATCCAACTGGTAAAATGCATCCAATACCATTTACATTATGGTCATAGCCTGACAAACAATGTTAGATGGATTATTTTAGATGATACAGATTTTCAATGACAGCCTTGGGATTTTCTAAGGGCCGTTCCCTTAGAAAGCATACACATGACTTTGAGTGTTTCTGAGCATACCTGTGACCAGTCGTTCTTAATTTAAACTGTTACAGGGCCCACTAAATCACACAAATTTCACCCCAGGAATGAGAAAGAGGAGTAGGAAGAAGTGGAGAAGAAACAGCACTCACCACAATGAAGCAAGTGTGGGGCTGTTTAAGTAAGAGGCTGTGAAGCTTTGCATTTCTAGCCTGCAGAGTCAGCTGGAAGCACTATCCTCAATCATGGTCTCCATTTCCAGTGAATCTTTGTATCTTGCCTACAGCATGTCTGCTTTCAATTTAAGTCAAGTTTATTTCAGGCCTTGGGCCGGTGGAGTCCTGCTAAGGACAAGGTCGTATAATCTGAACAATCTGTCTTTGTTTTCCTAGGGTGCAATTTCTTTGCCTTTGCAAGGAGCCTGGGACCATGAGTACCCATTTTACACAAACATGTGATGAAGAGAAATATAATCAAACAAGGAGTATTTAAGAACCTAAACTTACACGGATACAGAGAACCAACTAGTGGTTACCAGGGGGGAGCTGGAGGGGCAAGATAAGGATAGAGGATTCAGAGGTACAAACTACTGTGTATAAAATAAGCCACCAAGGATATATTATACAGCACAGGGAATAGAGCCAATATTTTATAATAGCTATAAATGGAGTATAACCTTTGAAACCTGTGAATCACTGTGTTGTACCCCTGAAATTTATATAATATTGTACACCAATTACACCTCAATAAAAAAAGTGTTTTGAAAAAAGAACACAAACTTGGTCTTGATATTGTGAAGGATATGTTAGAAATATATATTAGCTAGAATGCGTTCAGTGCAAGCAACTGAATATGCAGCTAAAACTGGTTTAACTGGTAAGAACAGTTATTTTCCCCCATAACAAAACTTTTGGAGGCCAGGCAGTTCCAGGGCCTGTGTAGTGTTGACTTAAAGAAAATGTATGCATAATGTGAGAGTTGCGAGTTAAGTTTCATCTGGGACTAAATGAGGACTGCAGCCTGGGAGACAGCGTTTCAGATAACTCTGAGAAACTGCTCCTTTGAGGAGGGGAGGGGAAGAGCCACATTATATAGGAGCTTTTTCAACAAAGAGCGGGTAATTGGGAAGTCAAAAGATTATTGTTAAATAAAGAAAACCAGACATCTCAAGTTAAGGAATTTAGCGCTCTTCTATGTATGGGAAGATGCAAGAGTCTGGGCTCACTGAAATCATTCCTGTGATATGCACCTCAGCTCTCTGGGGCCAGGAGCCTGTGTTTTCACATCCTGAGTTTCCTCAGGACTCACCAGCTCGTGTTGGAGGGCTGCAATCATTGGTGACTGTGACATCCTTTGTTTATTGATATGGCAGGAAATATTCCATTTATAAATATTCCATTCCATTTATAAATATTCCATTTATCAGTAGTCACTCAATAGAATCAGAGGCCCATGTTCCATACAGCTTTCCACTCTGCCACGCTTAAATGACTGACTCTCACTTCTGGCTCTTCTGCTTGGAGTGGCATGATCACCATCAGAGTTCCAGACAACCACAGAGAGGCAGAAAACAGGATATTTTATTTTCATGCATTTTTCAAATAAGAGAGTTAAATATTTCCCAGAAGCCACAGAGCTGATTTTCATTTAGGTCTTACTGGCTAGAATTGGGTCCCCTGACCAAGTCCTAGCTGCCGGAGATGCAGCAAAGAGAGTATTTAGGCATCTTCAGCCTCTACGGCAGGAGGATTCTGCCAGCAAGGAAACACAAAGGGGCTTGTAGGATGCTTCAGCAGTCAACACAATCCGCCAGAGTACAAGGTACATTTTACTCTCAAAGAGCTTACAATTAACTATTAATAATAACATCATTTTGTACGGTGACTGACAGTTCACAAAGTCCTTTTGAATAAATTATCTCACTTAATCTTCACACTGCCCTGCAAAATAGATTAAATTACCCTTTCCATATTTTTAGGGAGGAAATTGAATCTCAGTATGGAAAAAGACTAGTAATATAGTACAAATTAAGCTTCCTCAACCTTGTAAGTCTAGTAGTATACAAACTTAGAAATCACAGGGATCAACTGGAATTGGAACCAAGTAGGCAGATCACCATCAAATATCAGCCAATAGTCTAGGAGAAGAGGAAATGAACAGACAAGAAAAAACGAATACCCAGTGAATAGGTAAATCTAAGACAGGGGTCATGAATGCAAGCCCTACTGAGAAGTTTAATTCTACAGTATTTATTGGGCACTTACTGTTTATGCAAAGTTTAGATTGTGGAGAAAATCAATGTGAATTAGACTTAGTCCCTGTGCTCTAAGAGCAGAGTCTAATGTAGCACCAGTTAGTAAATGCTCTGATAGAAACATGGAACTCAATATCTCATGAATAGTTGAGGGAAGAAAAAAAATGTAGGCAGATTTTAGAGAGTAGGACACCACAGTCTTTTATTCAGCTCTCTTCTCCCACCACATGTGATGTTCATTGTTAATGAGAGGTTATTTTCTTCCTATGCAACTATTTTTGGTTCCCAGATCATTTGACATGAACACCAACCAGCCAAGATGGATGCTGGCCAGGGTGCCATATTCTTAATGCCCTACATGCTTCTGGTAAGAGTGTGAGCGGAGAGAGCCACATACCATGGTTCGTGTAGACCCCTTGGAGGACAGTAACGAGCTGGTCACAAGAGTCCTTGGCCTCCATTTCACTAGACACTTTGTTCCTGGTGACCCTTAATTTCTCCTATTCAGATCAAGGGCTTATCATGACCTGGCTCTCACATCCTTAATAACCATGTAAATCAACACACTGTCAAAACCTAGGTTCCATCCAAAATTTCGCCTAAAACACAGTTATTTAGCCCTAGCTTTTTCTACATCTTTCTAGGTTTTTTTTTTTTTTTTTCTTAAACTTGTACCACTAGGGAACTTTGAATGAATTTGCTCTATGCAGATCCTTATGAAAATGATGCAATTAGAAACAGGGAGAGGTGCTGGAAAGCGGCAGGAAGCTCAGAAGGTAGACAAAAATTTTCTGTACACTAATGTAAAGTGGAGTTAAACATTTTCCCTACCCTCAGTATTCTTTAAAAAACTAAGTTAACCTGGCCTTACAAAGGAACTTCTAGTCTTGAGCTGTGGGATGTGCTCAGTTGAATAAAGTCTCAAATAATAATTTATTTTTCCCACTTTAAAATTTTTCTGAGATGATTCCATTCAATGGAACTCTCATAAGAGAGGTAGAAAGCAGAAATTATTAAAAGTACAAAAAACAAAAAGTATTCACTAGCATTGCCTTGGGGGAGGTCATCAAGAGGACATGACCACCAGCTGACCCAAGAGCTGAACCCAGGCAATCAGAAGTGCCTCACCCCCTTCCCTTTCCTTGGAATGTACGTCGCACCCACCTTTTCCATAGCTGGAGACATTTCAAAGACAATTCTTGAGAGAGCACTGTTTTGTTGAGACCATCTGGACTGAATACATGACTGAACCCAGCCAAGGCCTCTACATAAACTTTTAAGATTCTGATGGATGGGTGTGTGAAGATCTACTCATCTTACACTCATCCAAGACAAGCCTCAGATGTAAGCTCCCTTGCCTATTAAAACTGCCACCTACCAATCTGGAATGATCTACCTATTTCCTCGTTCTCTCTTTGCCCTCCACGTATGGAGGCCAATTTCAGATTTCACCCACCGAGCTCCCAAGGTTGCAAACCAACACTGTCTGACCTTCAAGTAAATAGAACAAATTCAGATTTGTGGTCATGTGAACTCTGCCATGCACATAGCCTTTCAAAAAATATTTCAGGGACCAGTCTTCCAAGAGTCATTTAGTATCTCATGCAACAGTGATAGCTTATTGCATATAAAGGTGAGAATTGTTGCTGCGATGTGTACAGTTGATGGAGAATAATAGCAGCCTTCTCAGCAGCTAATAAAAAGCCATCTGGAGAGACCCTTCAACACTGATGTTACATTTCATTTTTTTAATGCACTAGAGATTGCATGGAAAATTAAGTTTTGTGAAAGCCAGCAAAGTGGCATGCTGTTGCCTTTCCTTAGGACTTTGTCACTTGTATTCATAATATTGTTTCTAAGCTGACAAGGTGACGCAAATCAAATCCACTTTTAGAACTTACTTTGGCTTTGCTGTTGTAGATTTCCATATATCACAAATCCACACCTTGGAAACAGACTAAATAAATAACATATCCTATGTAGTAGTGTTCTCTGATATCTTTATTAGTCAAAGTAAAGTAGAAAATCTGATTTTTTTTGCCCTTCCAGTCTTAACTGAGTAAAAAATTGTGTCATTGTCTTCTTGGATAACCCACACATTTTTCTCTCTCTCTGAGGGAAATAAAACTAACATTCTTCAGTGTTTACTCTGTCTGAGACATATATTCACATACAAAACATTCAAGGAGGGTGACAGAAAACTGAGGCTCAGCAGGACAAGCAGATGAAGTTGCCCACAATCCAACATCTGGAAAAAGGCTGAACTAGAACTTGGGTCAATCTAATGCCCAAGTCCATGCTCTTTCCACAACTGGACATGATTCACAGAGGCTGAGCTGATGCACAACCAAAAAAACCTAGAGAGGAGATATATATGTGTATATGCAATGGAATATTACTCAGCCATAAAAAGGAATGAAATAATGCCATTTGCAGCAACATGGATGAACCTAGAGATTATCATACTAAGTGAAGTAAGTCAGACAAATATCTAATGATATCACTTATATGTGGAATCTAAAAAAAATCATACAAATGAACTTATTTACAAAACAGAAATAGACTCAAAGACAGAGAAAACAAACTTATGGTTACCAAAGGGGATGGGGGGATGGATAAATTAGGAGTTTGGAATTAACATACACACAGTACTACATATTGATATAAAGCAAATAAACAACAAGGACCTACTATATAACACAGATATTCAATACCTTGTAATAACCTATAATAGAAAGAATCTGAAAAAGAATATATATATATATATACACTGTACACCAGCTGTACACAACACTGTACACTGTGTATCAACTATACTTCAAAATAAATAAATTAAAAAAACACATGCCTAGAGAAGCCACTTGATCAACAGAATGAAAAGAAGAAAAAGGAAATGTATTTTCATATTGGAATCAGAATCTTAGAACAAGAGGCCCCCAGACAGTGACCTCAACACACTGGCACCGCTCCCTCCCCAGCCTTAGTCCCCGGGGTGGGGTTGACGGTTTCCTTCCCAGGCTCTGCTGGAGCCCCCTGACTGCATCTGAGACAGGAAGACAAGAGCACAGCCATTTTGGAAAAGGACCAGGGAACGCCTTGGGCAAAACAGGCCTTTCAAGCTAAAGAACAAAGGCCCTGGGGGCCTGAGTCCCAGAAGGGGTAAAAAAAACAGGCTTAAAAGATTAACTTTATCTCTGTTACACTGACGAGTATACCTAGCTGCCATAACACAAAAAGCTCAACAATACATTTGCACCTTATCCGTTCCTGTGCTTTCTTGCAGAAAATTCTCCTGCATTTCTTTCCTCTCAGAGAAGCACTCCCCATTCCTGACAGCCACCCTGGAGCCCCCTACTGCTGATCAAAGAACTTATCAGTGATTATGAGACAAACCTTACTCTTTGTTATAAAAGCAACCTGCCCCTGGGAACTGGCCCTTTCCGCCCCCCCACCCCACCCCCGCTTTCTCCGTTGTGCACACTCTATCTCTTCTAATAAAAAGCTTTGCTTGTCTAAGAGTCTTGAGGAAGCGATATTCATTTCTACGGTATTTTTGTCCAAGAATCTGGAAAGGGCCGTGCACCAGCACATCAAGGGATGCCCCAGATTAGAGGGAAAGGCTAAAGGGATTCGCTACCAGATCCCCGGCGCCCGGCCAGGCTGGGGAGGGGTCTCCGTGCGCCCTGGGGGCGCCCTGACGAGGGGGACGGTCACCGGGCGGGAGGACGTGTCCAGGGGGAGCGCCGAGGGTCCCAAAAGGAAGCAGGAGTCGAGGATGGAGAAGAGGGGAGGCCTCGCGGGTGGAATCTTGAAGAAACAGGGCCTTGGAGCCAAAAGGGTGGAAGGCACGGGGATGGAGGGTGCGTTGGAGCTACTGGCCTGGACCCAAACGCGGCTCACTCACCTCAGTCGGTCTTCTGAGCTGCGAGGACCCCGAAGAGGGCGCTAGGCAAGCGAGCCCGACCCTTCTTAGGCCTCCCGGGCCGCAGGTGGAGTTCCCGGAAGCCCCGGCACGCCTCGGCAACGTTGCGTCTGTTTCCACCTGGAAGGCGTGGCACATGGATTCTCGCGTTTTTTCCGGGACCGATTGGTGAGCCCTACTGTGTGTCCTGCGCCCGCCTCGGGGCCCAGCGGGGACCCAGGCAGCCCCGACCTACCCTCCCAGGGCACAGAGGCCAAGGGGTCTTAGATTCTCGTCTCTTATTACTTTCCGTTTCCCCGGGACCCCGGAAAGGCTGCGGGCGTACCCAAGCTGCCCAATAAATGTGTATTGAAAAAAATTTTTTTAAATCTTAGAAATAGAAAGCATTATACCCATCAATACCCACAATAGTTTGCTTCCACAGCACCCGCATATCTTCAGTACTAGTAAGTGGACCCTCAGCGAAAATATGAAGTAAAAAATGTTTTCCTGTGCATGCATATGCACACACATGCATGCATGCACACAAAGACACACATACATACCTGTTAAAAATACTCAAATTATTTAATGAAAATAGTTTGACAGAGGAAATATGTCTGTATAGAAGAGGTGTACATGCAGCATTCTCTAGCATACATACTATTTTCTTTCCATCCTTGGTTCTCTATGGAGCGCATAGTTCTTGTTGACATTCTCTTTACGAAAGTGTCCTATCAGACAAATGTTGGGCTCTCCTGGTTCTTGAACCAAATTTGGCCTCAGCAAACCCATATTTTCATTGGGAATGGTGGGATAGTAGGGTGGATGAGAGCATAAGTCGTACACAGGTAATTTAAAAAACAAACAACCAAAAAAAACTTTGTTGCCAATTTCCCATTGTTCAGGAAAACCCATTGCAAGAATGTGCCTCAATTTTCCCTTCTTCTCTGCCCCTGCCCCCATTCTATTACTCACACAAATACCCTTTTTATTCTCTTAGCTCATTTATCCTCTCTCCCAGATCAAAATGTATGTGCGTAAAAAGATCTAATATGAATTGTCAACACTTCTCCCAGAGTTAGAGTGTACTCTCAGTCCTAACTAGAATTAAAGATGTGGTCTGCTGTTAAAGGAATTTCCAGCACAACTAAGCATGTGAGAAAGTATATTTGGGGGTGGCATCTTTGAAATCATACTAGTTTATTATTTCTTCTCTTGGTCTACAAATTTATTGTCCAACTGAGCAGTGACTTTGATGAGAGCCAGAAATTTTGTGTTCTCACAGCATCATGTGGAGACTTCCTTCACATTATGTAGTCACAATCTTCCTGTGAGTTCATCTCCTGCAAACTGGCTACCATCTCCTTGAGAAGAACCATGTCATATGTATACATTATTTTTATTTCCAAGGGCTAGAAGTGAGGCTAGCATAAAGTGTAATAATTACTATAGAAAACGATTGGTCTTTCACTGAAGGCTGCACAGTTCAAAGTGGGTTCCATGCACTGTCTCATTTAATCCTTAAGACAAACATTTGACATGGGCTCTGCCGTTATGCCCCCTTCAAGGTGGAAAACAGCAGCACAAAGTATGCAGGGCTGTGACAGTGCAAGACTACAAAGTAAATGGCTCTCCCTGGAGGTGGGCAGTGCACAACCGTGCAGAATTAGCAACAGCCCTCTCAGTCAATGCTTTTAGAATCAAATTTAAATTTTCAATTGAATAGTAGGCTTTTATCAGATATATTTGCAATTCTGAAGAATAATTTTAGAGGTCTTGATGCCTTAAAACAAAGAACATGTTAGAGGTAAAGACAGCCATCTGCCTAGTGTCCTTCACAACTTATTGTCCAGATAACCATTTATTCTGACAGAAAATTGTCACTAACATTGCTCTGATGACCATATGGTCTAACAAGAATGAGAAAACTAAAGGAGAGAATAGGACAGATTGTTTGAAGCAAAGATAGTCCAGAAAATCTGAGAATATCATCAATGTTACTCTACTACAAGTTTTATGCTATTTTGGTAATAATTTAACATGAAAATGTCTCTTTTCTATAGACATATGTAATGTGTACTGGCCATGTGGAGCTCTGCTAAAACATAATGAAATCTTGTATGTCTTTATTTTCTAAAAGTAATAGCATATTAGGGCTTCCCTGATGGCGCAGTGGTTAAGAATCCGGCTGCCAGTGCAGGGGACACGGGTTTGAGCCCTGGTCCAGGAAGATCCCGCATGCCGCGGAGCAACCAAGCCCGTGTGCCACAACTACTGAGCCTGCACTCTAGAGTCCGACGACTCTAGAGTCACAACAACTGAAGCCCGTGCTCCACAACAATAGAAGCCACCGCAATGAGAAGCCTGCACACCACAACGAAGAGTAGCCCGTTTGCCGAAACTAGAGAAAGCCTGCGCGCAGCAACGAAGACCCAACACAGCCAAAAATAAAAAAATAATAAAATAAAAAGTAGTAGCATATTAGAATTTAACAACTGAGAGTCAACCAATAGAAGTACACATTACACGAATTCATGGCATTTATCTGAATTGATATTTTGTCCATGGTCTCAGAATCAAAAGGATATTCGAGTAATCCTGAAAGAAGTTATTAAATTCTTCATTTCTCTTTTTTAAAGGACTTTAACGGAATCTGTATATTGCGTTGTGTATAAATATTCCTAATATCATTCTCTGATCTCATGGTAAATGGAAAGAGAAGGTCAGTATAACAATAAGAGGTTCAAGTGCAGGGGGAGGAAATATGCCATGAAGAATTAGTAACTTAATATAAGTTAGTGTGAATTAGGGATGGATTTACTGAACAGAATTCAATAACAAAATCTCATATCCAAGGTCATATTCTAGCTTCGCTGCTAATGAACTGCTCATTGTAGCACAAATGCAGTACAGTTCATGAACAGTTATCAACATTTAGTTTTATCAACTATAGATCACAATCACAAAGGATGACATTAGGTGTATCTAAGTAGATTATTAAAGAAATTTCTGAGAGCGTTTATAGCACCTACGGGTTGCCAGAATGGGCATCATTTCGAATATTTTCAGGGAAATAGAATAATCCTGAACTTAGGGAGACACCTACAGGTAGAGTAGAAAAATCAAATCAAATAAAAGGAGGATCTGAGAACCAGAAAACAATAATATTGTTTAATCAGGAAAACCAAAATAATTTTCTTTGAAAATAGTTTTGAATGCTGAGAGCATTTTTCATAATGATAAGCACAAATTAGATAAGAATATCTTAGTGGCAAATATACATATATTAATTTTATGTCTCAACTTTAAGGTACTTATAAAAATCAAATTTCATCAAATGGTCTAAAGCATGGTCCATAATTGTTGGAAATGGGTTAGGATTTATCTATTGGTAGAAATAACATTAGTTGCTATCACCGTTACTATTATCATCATCATCATTTTTACTGTGTCTACCAAATAGCAACAAGTATATTTAGATATTCATCACTTTGGTAAGTCTTTTTTCCTCATTTAAAATAAAAATACTCCTGGTTGGACTTTCCTGCTGGCACAGTGGTTAAGAATCCGCCTGTCAATGCAGGGGACACAGGTTCGAGCCCTGGTCTGGGAAGATCCCACGTGCCGCGGAGCAACTAAGCCCGTGCGCCACAGCTACTGAGCCTGCGCTCTAGAGCCCATGAGCCACAACTACTGAAGCCCACACGCCTAGAGCCTGTGCTCCGTCCGCAACGAGAAGCCACCGCAGTGAGAAGCCCAGACACCGCAACAGAGTAGCCCCCGCTCGCCGCAACAGAGATATCCCGCGCGCAGCGACAAAGACCCAACGCAGCCAAAAATAATAAAATAAATAAATTAATTTAAAAAAATAAAAATACTCCTGATAGAACAAACATGGTCAATGCCAGCAGACATTTATGCCTTAACATAAATGATTTTATTAGGTTTTTAAAGAAAAGAATTTTGAGTAGTATGAAGTGGACAGGAATATACAGATACTAGTGGAGAGTGATGGTGACAAATAGCATAATCTTGTCTGTGAATATAGACCTAGAGCTGTTTAACAGCCCCCTATCTCCACCCCATTAAATGAAGCCCCCTATCCCCACCCCATTAAATGAAGCCCCCTATCCCCACCCCATTAAATGACTCCCCACTCCCTGAAATGGAAATCAGAAGAATTCATCCGGTTTTCTTTTATTGCTTATCCCTCCTACTTCTATGCAGGTTTTGCTCAGAAAGGCTGCGTCTTCGAAGCTCTCCTTCACTGCCTATATTACTATTATAATATTCATATTTATATAACACTTATATTTCCATTAAAGGAAAGGATTTGACATCTTCAGATGCCTAGAGACATCATTCTAGTATACTTCCAAAGCCAGAAAAGCTTCTAAAGCTCTGGTATTGACCAAAAAATCATTAGAAAACAAATCCTGTAATTCTGACTTTTCCTAATGTTGACATTATGCCAGTGTATCCAGTCGTGAAATCACTGCACATCAAAAAAGGTCCACTAAAGAACAACTAAAATGGGTGAGGGGAGAGCAGATTCCACACAGCAAATACCTAAGGATCAAGAGCCTTTTTTTTTTAAGACAAAAGCCAGACTCTGTCGATTCAATCTTCCAAAAATAAGATCATAGTCTCTCCATCTTTGCCATCTCTGAGCAGCACCTAAGCAAATAAGCTTAGATACTTAGAATTTATGTATTATATTATTGTAACAGTCTCTCAATTCTTATCTCCAGTC
Organism: Platanista minor; assembly: GCA_004363435.1. Lineage (NCBI taxonomy): Eukaryota > Metazoa > Chordata > Mammalia > Artiodactyla > Platanistidae > Platanista > Platanista minor. The sequence continues at coordinate 12,034 of RJWK010021747.1, forward strand.
TCGACTCCATTAAAAGGCATCTTCCACACAGCTGTTACGCTGAAACAAATCTCATCAGATTATTTCCCTGGTTAAAACCCTTATATAAATCTCTATCTTTATTTTCAGGATAAAGTCCAAATCCCTGAACTGTACAAGCCTCTGTACAAAATCCGTCAGCACCTACCTTCCCAGTTTCATGACTTAACATTCATTCTTGTTTAATAATAACAACTAACATTTATAAAACATGTACCATATACCAGGGCTGTCCTAAATACTTTTTTGTTGTGGTAAAACATATAAAATTTACCATGTTAACTATTTTTAAGTGTAAAGTTCTGTGGCTTTAAGTACATTTACATTACATTGTTGTGCAACCGCAACCATCACCACCTGAAACTCTATACCCGTTAAATATTAATTCCCCGTCCCCTGTGCTCCCCAGGCCCTGGCAAGCACCATTCTACTTTCTGACTCTATGAACTTGACTCTTCTAGGTACCTCATATAAGTGGAATCATTCAACATTTGTCCTTTTGTAACTAGCATATTTCACTTAGCATAATGTCTTCAAGATTCATCCATTATTACGTGTGTCAGAATTTCCTTCCTTTTTAGAAATAAGCTGAATAGCTTATTTTGTTTATCCATTCATCTGTCAGTGGACACCTGGGTTGCTTCTACCTTTTGGCTATTGTAAATGATGCTGCCATTAACATTAATATACATAGGTTAATGTACAAATATCTGTGTAACTCCCTGCTTTCAATTCTTGTGCATGTATACCCAGAAGTGGAATTGCTGGGCCATACGGTAATTGTTTAATTTTTTTGAGGAATATTATCACCTTCCACAGCAGTTGTATAATTGTACATTCCCATCAGCAATGTCAAAGGGCTCTGTGATAGTTAATTTTATATGTTGACTTGACTGGCCATGGGGTACCCAGATTAAACATTATTTCTAGGTGTGTCTGTGAAGGTGTTTCTGGCTGAGATTAGCATTTGAATCAGTGGACTTGGCAAAGCAGACTGCCCTCCCCAATGTGAGTGGGCACCATCCAGTCTGTTGAGGGCCTGGAGGAGGAAGGAAACTGGAGGATGAAGGAATTCACCACTTTTTTCCATCTCACTAACTGAGCTGGGACATCTCATCTCTTCTCTGGCCCTTGGACTGGGATTTACACCACAGGCTCCCCTGGTTCTCAGGCCTTCAGACTCAGACTAAATCACACCACTGTCTTTTCAGATGCAGACACCATAGATAGCCCTTTTACACTCTCGGTTCACATCATCATTCCGGAGGAAGCCATGGTAACAGCCTGAGCACTTTCATTTTAGGGACTATTCATAAGGATCCACTCTCCTGAGTCTTAAGCCAAGCCTAGCAATAACAGGGTCACGTGTTCACGTTCAGGAAGAAAGTAAAGTCAGACCTGAAGGAATATTCTGCCATTTCCACCCCCCACCTCCCCATTCCAACTTTGGGTCTGATTTAATACACTTATAGAAGTAATTCTGGTAGAATTTGGCTGAGGACTACAATCACAATATAGTCCCTACATAAACACTCCCATTATTTTTTCCAGGATAGGTATAATTATTTTATATATATGGATTACATCTTCTGGTGTTCAAGTCAATGTAAAACTAAAAGAATGGGACTAGTCAGATATTTTTTTAGGCATTGTTTAATTTTTAAAATAGAAAGTAAATAGGTTTATAAGAAATCTTTCAAATAAATATCACAATTTAAAAAATTAATACCTTTGTCTAGAGTTTCTGACAAAGTATTGAGCATATGTTATAGAGAGTTTTTAAGGATTCTTTTTAATTTTTAAAATTAAAATTAAAGTGAAACTATACATACACACTTATAGCATAACAACATTCTTTTAAGTCAGGTGCTTGAATGTAAAGCTTTCAGGAAAGCACATATTAGGTGTTGAATAATTTGAAGACGTGGCTTCTTTGATCATTAGTGAAAGAATAGTTTAGAAAGCTAAAACAAAAACAGGATGTTATATAGATTGTTGCTTCTTTTCCAAACACTTCTCAATATCATCAAGCACTTGAACGGCAGCCTTTGGAATTCGAGTCCCAGGACCAAATACATTGGAAACACCAACTTTAAACAGAAATTCATAATCCTGTTGAAAGAATTTAATTAGTAGAACAGACAATATTTCTAATTTCGAGAAAATGAAACAAAAGGACAATGAATGCTGTCCTTTCTTCTTTATCCCCAACGCCCCAAACTTTCTCATCCGGTACACTCTTGGCATTTGGGGCTGAAAAATTCTTCCTTGATTGGGACTGCCACTAGCACCACCGTTAGTACTCCAAGACATTTAAAGAACAAAAGACATCCTGCCCATTTTCCAAACACCCCAGTGTGTTGTTTGTGGTAGGAAGCTGTATGGTCCACCAATTGAGAACTTCTGAGCCTTAAACCATAATTTTCTCTCACCTAAATTTTTACTACTTGCCATTATTTGTGTTAAATTTAGCAACACATTATGGCTTTAAATTTACAAGGCTATTTATTTCCTCCAAGGTAATTTTGTCTACAGCTAGTGAATGATGTAGTACTGTGAATTTGGCTTCGTGATGGAATTAGATTTTCTAGAAATGAAAATTAACTCATTTAAAAAAATTCTCTGTTGTTGCTGCTGCTGTTTGTTAGTTTTAGACAAAGTTTGAGTGAAAAGATTCCCAGGGCACAAATACTGCGCCAGGCTTTAGATTGTTTTAACATCAGAATATTTGTAGCTGTATCAAGTTTAGGACGTGCTTTAAAGTCCTGATCCTCATACACTAGGGTGATCATATTTCCAGGACATTCTGCTTTGTGCTTATTGTTACAACAGCTTTTTTTTTTTTTTCCCCATGAGTCTTTTTTTTATTATTATTATTGAGGTATAATTGACACATAATATTACTTTCAGGTATACAACTTAATGATTCAATATGTGTATATACTGCAAGACGATCACCACAGTAGGTCTAGTTAACATCTGTCACTCTAGTTATACAATTTTTTGTGTGTGCACTTGTGAGTTTAGAACTTTTAAGATTTATACTTAAAACTCTGTAACACACTGAGCTCTTGGTAACTCTCTTAGTTACTTAGTACTATGTCCTTAGTCCTTAGTCTCTAAGGTACTACTTATTTACTTACTTACTTACATACTACTCTCTTAGTAACTTTCAAATATGCAGTACGGTACTATTAACTATGGTCACCATGCTGTACACATATTCCCAGGACTTATTTATTTTATAATTGACAGTTTGTACCTTTTGGCCCCCTTCACCTGTTTCACCCACCCTCTACCACTGCCTCTGGCAAACCACCAATCTGTTCTTCTCCATATAAGTAAGATCATGTGGTGTTTGTTGTTTCTCTGTCTGACTTATTTCACTTAGCATAATGCCCTCATGATCCACCCATGTTGTCATATATGGCAAGATTTCATTTTTTTTTTATGGCTGAATAATAGTCGTGTGTGTGTGTGTGTGTATCACATTTTCTTTATCCATTCATCCACTGATGGACGCTTAGGTTATTTCCATGTCTTGGTTATTGTAAATAATGCTGCTATGAACATGGGGGTGCACATATCTTTCAAGTCACTGTTTTTGTTTTCTTCAGATAAATATCCAGTATTGGAATTGCTGGATCATATGTACTTCCATTTTTAACTTTTTGAAAAGTCTCTATATTGTTTTCCATAGTGGCTGCACCAATTTACATTCCTACTAACAGTGCACAAGGGTTCCCTTTTCTACACATCCTTGACGACATTTGTTATTTCTTATATTCTTGATGATGGCCATTCTAATAGATATGAGGTGATATCTCGTGGTTTTGATTTGCACTTCCTTGATAATTAGTGATGTTGAGCATCTTTTCATGTACCTGTCGACATCTGTCTATTTAGATCCTCTGTCCATTTTTTAATTGGATTATTTTTGCAGCACCCTTTTTAGTAGTACTCATTTTCATTCTTAAAAGTGATCACATTGGATGATTAATTACATGGTTATGCTAATTATCCCCCAGCTACTTCTTTTCTATCTCTATTATTTCCTTATAATATTCTTAAAATACCATAATTCTGCAATGGCACTTAACATGTGTTATTGCTATAAGCTCCACGATGGCAATGGCTCAATCATTTTGATTAGCCGCCATATATTAGTGCTTTCTAATCTAAAATCTAAGAGACTTTCAGTTGAATAATAACATTTTATATATTTACTGAAAACAAATAATGAGAAAAACGCATGGGTGTTAACTGACATATAATTATATTATAAAGGATACCTATGTGAACACACAAGTGTGTCATTATAGAATATGATCCTTAGTCTTTAAACTCATGGGGAAAAACGTATGGCAAACACCTACAGATGTTCTAGGTAATTTAAATATCCAGAGACTTACACGAAATATATTTCTTGAAAATGTCAGCTCACTTATATAACAGGCCTGCATTTCTTCTCAATTCATATTTCAATGCCAGTATTTTGTGCTGCCTAATTATTTTGGTTCTTAAATTTTAATATCATGCCCAAGAGCTTAGGGATTGTAGACTCTAAAATTGCAATATAGATAGAAGTGTTCCACAGACAGACAGCAATAAAGACTAAAAGCCCTTTATATTCCCAAATAGTAAACTATATTTATGAAGATAAGAGCAAATGTGCTAACAAAAGTAGTTTTGTGTTGACTGTACCACATTAAGTATTGTTTTGTTAGAAAGAATAAGTAATACACAGCTTGGTCGCCAGCCCCACACTGTCACCAATCTCACAACCTCATACATATGTGTACTTTCTCATTTCCTAAGTAGTGTATAAATTCATTATTTTATATTCTAAATTGTAATGGAGGGAAAACAATTGTAGACATGGGCACAAGGTCACATGTCACTGACAGATTCCTGCTATATAGTGGTGAGGCCTTTATAGTATGTATGAATCATTTACTTAGGAGCAGTTTCATGTAAAGTTCTTGTAACTCAATACTTTTTCCATTCTTAGTAAAAACAGAAAATCTGATATAATTAAAAATTAAATTGGAAATAGACCCAATTTATATCTTAACTATTTTAACTTATCAGGAAGGTGTCCCTGCCCCCTTAATAAATTGACATTATTGTTACCTAGCATCCATTTATCCTTTCCTAAGAGGATCTACCTTTTTGTTCAAGAATCCACCTCTGCCCCATTCAGCCAATAATTTTTAGGACAGGCTGACTCCATTTATGTCTGAATTAGGTATTTTTGGCTCTAAGAAAACTATACCCCAATCAAATTAGCTTCATGAAAAAGGGGCTCTTACAGGACCATGTAATTTATACCGTGCTGAGTTAAGGCAACATTTAGGGATGGGAACAGGCAGGAAATGCACAAGGCAGTAACTCTAAAACAACAGAAGTCAGTGCTACCGACTGACTGACTAAAGGACTGGCTCCACTGCTAGGACAAGCGGTGCTCACTCTACCTCTAGGGAGGGGCTGATATAGTCACTGCGTGTTCACCATTTTTCACTACTCCTGTTGTGAGATTTTATTACTTTTATACTGTTCCTTCTCCGTCATTGCTTCTTGAATATAAAGAAGACAGATCTCTATCTAGGTGACTAGTTTGTAGGGAGGCAACTCTCTCATACAGCATTATATATTATTAAATCAAATTATGCATACTGAATTTATAATATAGTCTGAATAGAAAACAACATTGACCACTTTTATAGAATTTACTTAGTAAATGACCTAGGAAATGATTTGGCTCTAAATCTGCACCAATTTTTCAGAGAAAGTATATAGAAAATTAAAGAACTACAAATAAGCTACTCAGGTTTCCCATCATGGTAAGAGAAAATGTAGGAGATGAACAATACCTGTGGTGGTATCACCCCCCCACACATGACGAGAATATCTGGCCGTCCAAGGGCGTTGAGTTCCTTGATGAGCTCAGGAACTAAGGTCTTATGCCCAGCAGCAAGTGTGCTCACACCCACAGCATGAACATCTGCATCCACAGCCTGCTGGGCCACTTCCCGGGGAGTCTGAACAGTTCAAAAGTAAAGAGACAAATCATTATTTATCCTGAAAAGTGTTTCTAAGGTGTTATACTACTTCAATCAACATTCCAAGATTTTCCTCATTAAAAATCTTGAAGTGAATATAACTTCATATTTCATCATCAAATACCAACTCATCCAATTATTATAATAAATACCAGGGCTATATCTGCTTCTAGCACTACAAACTATCAATTAGATTTAAGTTACACCAAAATATAATTCCCCCCAAAATGTTCAAGATAAAGTAGGAATATAGGCAAAATATATATTATCTCTTCATTATAATTTTTTAAAAATACATCTGCTGTCTTCACTATCAACATTTACTGAGAGGCAACATGGGATAGGGTTTATAAAGAAGTAAAAGACTGAACATAAAATGCAGCATGAAAAAGTGAGCCTTAGGTTTTAAAATAGAATGGGAAAGAACAAGATGGTGGACTAGGAAGCTCCAGGACCTCATTCTCCCATGGAAACACAGAATTAACAGTAATATATGGAGCAAAATAAGGTGAGAACTATAGAAACTAGTTAAGGGGCTACAGCACCCAGGAAAGTGCATAAACAAGAGAAAGGATGGTGCCAAGGAGGGCATGCCTCTCATTTATTAACTGATTTAACCATTGGGATGCAGAATCATAAAGGATGTTTTCAAACATTCGATTATGAATTGAATTACCAAAGATCATATCTGCTCTGTAATGAGTCCGTGTCATTGCTTTGATACTGTACACATATATTTAAATCATTTCACATAAAAAGTACCTACAAGTTTCTCATTGTAAATATAATGTAAATTGAGACAACTGGGAACGATAAGGCCACCTGAGAAACCACTGCACAATTATAAGCACTAAAAATACTATCAAAATCTGTGAATTTTCTGAGTTGGCAAGATTTTAAGGCTCATAATTTTAGTGCAGAATCAAAAGATTCCATACTCAGTAATGGATGCACATTCAAGAAGATCTCTAGGTAAGTCACACAACATATTGGTAAAACCTTGAGTCTGTGAAAAATATTAACACACGAAATTAAAACCTTTAAAAATGTGCATATTCCTGCTATTGATTTCTTAGAGGTAAGGCATTTAATTTAAGCATGATTTGTTATTCATATCATCTATGCTACCAAAATTGATTAGATTAAAATTCCATTTAGGGACTTCCCTGGTGGCACAGTGGTTAAGAATCTGCCTGCCAATGCAGGGGACACGGGTTTGAGCCCTGGTCCGGGAAGATCTCACATGCTGAGGAACAGCTAAGCCCGTACGCCACAACCACTGAGCTTGCGCTCTACAGCCCAAGATCCACAACTACTGAGCCCGCGTGCCACAACTACTGAGCCCGTGTGCCACAACTACTGAGCCCGTGTGCCACAACTACTGAAGCCCGCACACCTAGAGCCCATGCTCTGCAACAAGAGAAGCCACTGCAGTGAGAAGCTTGTGCACCGCAATGAAGAGTAGCCCCCGCTTGCTGCAACTAGAGAAAGCCCGCATGCAGCAACAAAGACCCAAAGTAGCCATAAATAAATAAATTTATATTAAAAAATTCTATTTAAACAATTCAGTTCCATGCCTTATGTTTATATAAATTAAACTGTATTTTAAATGATCAAATGTTGCAATTTTAAAAACATCAAATCTAATTTTAATTAAATTAGTCATCAGAGAACTGCATGATTGTACCTTCAGCCACAGATAAGTTTTTTTTTTAATGATGCAGAATTATGGTTAACAAAGTTGGTGGTACTAAAAGACAAATTATATTTTTGCAGATGGTATATAATGGGGAAATGAACTATGAACTTTTGGTTATTTGAGAAATTCCATTACATGCCAATGGCTGACAACAATTTTTTTTTTAATTCTTTTATTTTATGAAAAATTATTTCCCCAAAGCTAACCACCAAATACTGAAAATGCACTATATTTGATCACTATTTAAAACAAACAAACAAACTAAAGCAAAAGGACAGCAAAATGTAAGTAAAAAAGTAGAATGGGAAAGTATTCAACTTAGAGGAAGACTGAAAGCAATCTAAATACAGTGTATACTATTTGTTCAATCTGAAACATATTTGAGATTCTTAACAAAACTCACCTCAAATGCCTAAGACTCTAAACACATTTACATATTTATCTACCAACACAGTTCAGGACATACCTCCAGAAGTCTGTGCTAACTCTTAATAGTAACAATTTCTTCTAGCCTCTCTAGAGTAATATTTTAAAATCCCAAATGGGAAAACTCTTATGGGAGACTCTATAAAGGCTGGGCCTCTTCAGGAAGATTTACTTCTTTCCTGGTGAAAATGCAATGAATACTCTTTAGTCTTCAATCCAGTTGACCTATCCACAGCATGTAGCAATAGTACTTGAAATTCCTCCCAACAATTTTCAATACCTGAAAAAGAGGACCAATATCCACATCAAAACCAAGATCAGCAAATCCTGTAGCAATAACTTTTGCTCCTCTGTCATGTCCATCTTGTCCCATTTTTGCCACAAGAAGACGAGGTCTACGACCTTCACATTCCATGAATTTCTGAACCCTAAGGAACATTTTAAAATATAACAGTTATATATTAATTGTCCAAAGGTAAGATATAAGACTCTAATTTATTTGCAGTAAATCTTTCAAGTTTATTTAAAATATCTAATCTGTTTACTCATATTTTGTTAATATCTCTGTTTCACATTAAGAACTCCATTAAAGCCTGCGTATGTTTACCATCTCCCCTCTCAGAAAAAAATTTGAAAGATGGCACAGACTGTAAGCCTGTAACACTGAGAACATCACAGTGAAGCAAGATAAGGAAATAACAATTTTACAACTTAAGACAGTCCCCAGAGTACAATATGCAGAAATAGTTAAATATAAACTAAAAAATGCCTTCAGAAGTATTTGTACATATACGTGACTCATAGCTGTTTTGAACTGTCCATATCTCACTTACCCTTCACAAGTGTGAACTCCCCCAAGGTGACCTCAATGTGGTATCTTAATGTATAATCAAAATACTTGCTTGCTTAAATCAATAAATTTACGCCTCAGATGAAAAAGCACAAAGAAACAAATTTATTTTTGTTAAAAGAAAAAAAAATGTTCCATTTCGATGACTTTCACCTTGGCTGTTTTGATATTTATCTCATATACGAGTAGTGACATAATAGTTTTCATGGAAAATTTATTACAGTGGTTGAGAAAACTAATCATTAGGAAGCTACTACTCACACTTCAGAAGCATGGTCAATTTATATTAATTCATATTTCCAAATCATGTTTGACAGTTATTTACTGTCAGTCCAGTGACGAGTGATTTTAATTTATGCATAGATGGCAACCAAATATTTACTTTCAAATAGGAGGAGTAAGATTTTATAATTATTTGAGCAATTAAACAATGTAAATAAAACTTAAGAAAATATGAAAATGTACCGTCGTAAGGAGATTGAAATCTAAGTACCTGGAGGATATGAAGCAATATCAATGTTAGTTAAACAAACATTTGCTTGAAATGAGAAACTCCTAAAGGGAACTGTGGTGAAAGTTCAAAATATTATTTTAGTAAAGCTACAGAGTAAGAGGAAAGTACAAGTCAAATATTTTCCAGTGGTATGTGAAAAAATTAAGCCCACCGTAGATTCATGGGGATTCTGTTAACAGAAAAGATGACATTCTGGTTTAAGAAATCTCACATATTACCTCTTCATAGCAAATGATATCTCTTTACTTTCTCCAAATTCCTGGCGATAGGCTCCACTCACCATACGATCACTAGCTTTATGCTCACCAAATACCTTTTTCATGGCATCTGTGATTTCTCCAACTGTACATCTAAAATATTAAATGGAAGTTCTGTTAACATCATTATTTGGGATAAAAATATTAACTTAACATTCAATATAATTAGACATATTTTCTTACCTAAGTCAAAAATAGGCTGTCAAAAATCTAAATCCGAATGCTTTCTACTGCATTCATGATAGGATCTTTCCTCAGAATACTTATGAAAAAAAATGTTTCTGAATGCCTTTACTGAAAAATGACCAAATGACTTAAAAACTACTAATAGACAAGCATCTAAAGGTTACTGAATAATTCACTGCTTAACAATACAAATGGGCAAAGAGCAAAATTCCTACTGATATTTTTTGATAAAAAGTAAATCTTTTAGCATATTCCATTTGGTTATTAATTCATTCAACACGTCTTGAGTGCCTAATACGGGCTAAGCACTGCTAAGTGCTAGAGATACAGTGATAAATAAGACCAAAAAAAAAAAAAAAAAGTACCCACTCTTGCAGAATTTATCATCTAGTCAGGGAATACAGATAATGCACTAACAAACAAATAAATTAATAAGAATTTCATATGGTAATAAGTACTATAAAGACACTAAAATAGGCAAAATGGAATGAGGTGTTTGGGAAAAATGTTTTAGGGATATTGAAGATATGAAGATACAGCTTCTGAACTAAGACCTAAATGATGAGAAAAAGACATGCAAGGGAACTTAAGAGGGAAAAGTGTTTGAAAAGGAAATGCTAAATGCAGAGGCTCTGAGAAATAGGAAAACATGTTTTATGTTCTAAAAATAGAAAGAAGGACATTGGTACACAGCATAACAAAGGAAGTAGGATAAGACAAGGTCAGAGAGGTAGGCGAAGATCATATCCAGCAGTCTTTCAGGCCATGGTAAGATTAGGTTTTAATTTAAAAGGACCTGGAGACCACTGAAGGATTTTAAGCAGAGAAGTCATGTTATTTCTTTTAAGAAATTAAAACTAAAAAAAAAAAAAAAAAAAGAAATTAAAACTGAAAAACAAAAAAACCACCGATATACTATTCACTCCATCCCTTAAGCACTTGAAACAACTTAAAAGTCCATTATATTAAGCAATAAACAATAAAAGCAAAAATAATTTATTTAGTGACATTATCATATATTGGGAGAAAAGTTTTTGTGTCACTTGCTTTTCTGCATGTTCTGTAAGGCAAAGCACTGACTGCCTTTATGCTGGACTATCTTTTCAGAGATGTCTACATAGTACACAGCCTTGGAAGACAGAGATACTGTCCAGCTTGGACAAAGGGCAGGTTTGCTTACTGTCCAACATAATAATGTCTCCCTATCCTTGAAAGTACATCAAACTTCAACCTGCAAATCAGTGACACAGGTTTATTTATAATAGCTTCGAATGTCCTGAGCCACAGGGAAATACACGAATATTAATACACTCTATTCAAAATGTATGAATGTTTTAAATGCACAGATGTTTAAGAAAAACAAGAATTTTTTTTTTTTTTTTTTTTGTTTCCAACATTTTCTTTTAGGCTCACATGGTTTACAGAATCAGCCTTTTATTTAAGTACACCCTGAAAATCTGAACTGGTCAATTTTATGATTTGGAAATATCCAAACTTACATATCCTTACCTTGCACGAGTTGCATCTACTGCAAGAGCGAGAATATTCCCATCTCCACTGGCAGCACATGCAGTCAGGGCAGTGAGACACTGCTCAGCCAAAGCTTGATCCCTGCTGGATTTGACCTTACAGAAAAGCGTAAGGAAAGGGACCATATATGTGATTAGAGAATAAAACAGAGATCAGATTATACTCTTGTTTATATCATATGGAAAATTGTTCCATAATCCTAACTTTAAAAACAAAAGAAAAAATAGAAGAGAATAATATGTATCCTAGCATTGATATTCATTACATTTATTCATTCCCTCAACATTTAAGGACTTCATAAAATAATACTAAATTCTGTATAACACTGATAATTCAGAAACAAGAAGGGCAATAATAAATAATAGTGCTGACCCTCCCAAGTAGTACATGCTACTTACTAGATTACAACTTAGGGAATATTTTAGTTATATTTTAAGTTTCCCTTAGCTAATTAATAGTCTATTGGTAATAATATGTATGTATATTGCTATTCTACTTAAAAATAATCCTGAGAGAAAAAGAGAGACAGAGACCATGAGAAATACTGCAAAAGAGAGAGAAAGACAATGAAAAGTGTAGTCAAAAACATTTTCCCTTGGGTCTTAGCTCCATTCTGCTCTGCCAACAACCTGCCTAAACCAAGTTACCTAAAATCCAAATTTTTACAAGTTTTCACCACCTGTAAAAAAGTCTAAAATATGATACTGTCTAAGATGCCACTAAAATTATATCATATCTATAAGCAGAGGTGGGTTAGAAATTTTATATTAAAGGCAAGGAGGAACCCAAATCCATTATCATTATTGAATTTCTCACTCTTACCCAAAATAAGGTAGATCATCATTTATGGTAAGTGGATGCCCTCAAGCTGTGCGCTTAAGAGCGTTTAAGTACAAGAGAGGAAAAAAGCAGTTTTCCAAATATAATAAATATTGAGACTTTTGTGACCACTGGAAATATAATGCTACATCCTAAATAGGACCCTTTAAAAAATGACAAAAATGTGGGAGAGGAGTCATTATCTCCTGAATGAGGGTGAAAAAGGAAATAATATTAAACATCTGCCATTAACTCTAATAGAAAAAACAAATGGAAGTTGAAAGTTACACATACAGTCTAACTGGACAAAGTCTACTGCATTCTTAAAGAACATCTGAACTGAGGGGAAAAAAGTCCTATCTTAAACAATCATAGGGAAAGTTAACAGAGAAAACCATTAAGGAATTTCAACTTTCCTGCCTTAGAAATAGCAGTAATTACTAAAGCCAGAGATTAAGAGACCAAAGTAGCTTCATACAATAGAAATATATAGGTTACAGCAGTAAGAATTAACATGTTTTATCTATTTTAGTATTTTATATACTTTGGTTCATCTCAGTGAGAAACTGGAAATTAAAAGTTAAAACAGTTCTCTAGTTTCAAACTAAATATCTTTCATTCTAAACTGTATCTTACTAAAGCACTATTCAAATATATTTGAATTTTTTTTTTTTTAAATTGAAAGCAAATGATTCTTTCATAGTAGTATCAGGAACATGGAAATAAATTACAGTGAGAAGACCTGGGCTCAAATATGGACTCTGAACTTAATGTTGTTTTTAACTTTGAGTGAGTTATATAACCATCTAAGCCTTACTTCAAATGTGTAAATTATAGGAGGCATTATTATTATGGTGTGGTATTTAATAAGAACGTATAAGTTTCACAGAGGCAGATATCATGATTAAAAACATGAGTGTTTGGTGTCAACAGACTTAGACATTTGAGTCTTGGATGCTTAATTATTTATCCTGGGTAGTTTCTCCATCTCCCTTATCTTTAGTTTCCTTACCTTTAAAATGTTGGGAAATAATACACACTTCATATGGTGGTTCTAACAATGCAGCAGGACAACGTGAGGGCTTGGACAGTGCCCAGCACACAGAAAACGCTCAAAATATGATAGCTGTTATTACCTTCTTAAGTTTTTCAATCTGTTTGTTACGCACTGAAGTATTATCAATTGCCAGAACATCCACAGATTCTTCTTTTTCCAACTGGTACTTATTTACTCCAACAATTACTTCAGAACCTGTTAATCTCCCAGAGGAAAATAATATGTAGATTCTATTCACAAATAACTGTCTAACAGTAATGCTCTGATCACCACACATATTCTCCTTATAAGTTTGATATTTTTAAATAGTATTCTTACTCTTAATGAAATTTCAATATAGATCAGTGAATACCAATATGGAATGGGGATAGGAGGGGAAAAGACAGGTATATATCAGAATCTCTGTAAGGGAGGGCTTTGATTATTCACCCAAACTATATGCTTTCCCAGAGTTTCTGATAAACTCTCTTGTAACACTACAAAATTAAAATTGTAGTAGCAGCTACCAACTAAGATGTATAAGGTAGAAGACAAACATGCAATGGCTTTTCTAATATTTTCTTGACTCCTCTTACAGCCAATCACTTTTAAACAAAAAATACCTTTAAAATCTATAAGGGATAAACCAGAATTACAAATTATACTTCCTTAACACTATAAATATATTTTGCCTCAAACTACCAGATTATTACTCTAGCTAAAGACATCCCACCAAGAAAAGAGGTATATCCTACCTCAGAATATACCTCTTTTCTTATTTTCTTCATAGAACTTAACATAATCTGTAATTATTTTCTCTATTTATTTGTTTACTTGTTCATTTTCTCTCTCTTAGCAAAATGTAAGCTCTATGGGTGTAGAGACCACGTCTGTCCCATTCACAGTTGTATGCCCAGACATAGCACAGTGTCTCAAATACTGAAGACTAAAAAAGTATTGGTTGATTGAATGAATAAATAAATGAATAGTCCAATGCAGAGCACAATGACCAATAATAATGTCATCTTCAAAATGGTGGAGATATCTACCCACATATATACACATAATAAATGGGTAAACCTCCACACATACTTTGTACATGTGTTTGCTTCTGTGCATCCAGGCATGCAAAAATACAAGCACAGAGATAGATACATATAGATTCATGAGAAACATTTTATCCAAGTTTCATTTTTCTATAAGTTTTGTTTTACTAACGTTATATGTTATCTTCACACAGATATTAATATTTCTTTTTTTAAAAAAATATAATTTACGTCGATTTATTTGTTTATTTACTTACTTACTTACTTACTTACTTACTTATTTATTTATTTATGGCTGTGTTGGGTCTTCGTTTCTGCGTGAGGGTTTTCTCTAGTTGCGGCAAGCGGGGGCCACTCCTCACCACGGTGAGTGGGCCTCTCACAGTCGCGGCCTCTCCCGGCGCGGAGCACAAGCTCCAGACATGCAGGCTCAGCAGCTGTGGCTCACAGGCCCAGTTGCTCCGTGGGATACTCCCAGACCAGGGCTCGAACCCGCATCCTCTGCACTGGCAGGCAGACTCTCAACCACTGAGCCACCAGGGAAGCCCCACTATTTCTTTTTAAATACTGGATTTCACATATAAACTTTTCTACTTTATCTTACCAGAATCTATTCTAGCTTGTCTTCGGGCAGCACATTCTTCGATTCGAAGTTTAGGTATTCCCTCTGCTACAGCTTTGGCCATTCCACCCATCTCTTCAATTTCATTAATGAGCTAACAAGGAAAAACAGATTAATAAAACTAGAAGAGAAGATGAAAATATTTTAATAAACAATACAAATGTGTTCTGTTATATAATTACTAATGTTAATAAAATTATAAACTCTTTTAGTGGTAAATTTAATGTTTCATAAGAAAAGAATTAACGACAGAGCATTAATTAGAAATTCTGCGGAGCTAATAATGTTGCATTAAATATTTGAAAGTTGCTAAGAGATAGATCTTAAAAGTTCTCATCACAAGAAAAAATATCTGTAACTGTGTGTAGTAATGGATGTTAACTAAACTTATTCTGATAATCCTTTCACAATATATACATACATTAAATCCTTATATTGTACACCAACTAATACGTTACTATGCCAATTATATCAATAAGAAAAAAGACATTCTGTGTTTAAAATTATTTAAAAAGACAACAGAAAAACTAACAAGTATATTTTGAAAAACACAAAAATCTCTCGCTCAAGCCTTAGAAGCCAACTAAAGATAACACTAATTCTGTAATTTTTATTTTTAATTACATAAATAAAGTTTTCATGGTTACATAAATACTGTAAAAAGTATATTTCAAAATGCCATTTTATTTTTCGATTTGAGCAGCAGAGTAATGATACAACTCCAGCATTACTGACATCAAGAAACACCTAAATCTTCAATCACAGCCTCATATATACATGAGAGAGTGGAAAATGGATGGAGGAATGGAATACGATTTCATAGATAGGAGCAAGGTCAAACGGGCTTTCTGCTGATGGATTCAAGAAAGAAGAACCTGTACTGGATTCAACAGAAGCCAAGAATCTTCTAGGAAGCTAAAAAAGAAGGGGACTACTTGAGAATTTGCAACTACCTCTCTCCCATTCGGTCAGGAAAACCAAAATTTACTGAACTAGAGAAGCAATGGACTATGAAACATCAAGTACAGGGAGAGGCAAGGATAACATGTCTTACTGAAACAAAAACCTACATTCTGAATGATAAGACTGCAAACAAAAAGGCACACAGAGGAAACAGTGACAATACAGGATATAAAAGAAAACTTCAAAAAATATAATGATCCTCAGAAAAAGGAGATTCTGTAATAATGAAACAACTAGTATGAATGCAAGAGGAAAAATTAGAAAACAAAAATGAGATCTCAGAAATTAAAAATACGATATATAAATTTTAAAGTATTTAAGTAGAAAGATAAAGGTGATGACTCTCCAAAAAACCAGAACAAAAACTCAAAGATGCATTATAGTACAGATAAAAATGTCAGAAATCATTTAAGGAGGTCCTTACCTGATAACCATAAGTTCTAAAAAGAGAAACCAAAGGAAAATGAGTGGAGAGAAATTATCAAAGAAATAATACACGACAAATTTCCCAGAGCTATGAGAACATGAAAAAGGGGCCAGGTGAAAAATGTCCACCAAAGGGGACACTGCAGGAAAAAATACCCACACCAAGGTACATCAACACAAAAATAAAGAAGAGATCCTGAAACTTTCAGAAGGAAACATCCTGAGTGAGAATAGAATCAGATTTCTGAACAGAAATATTGAAAGCTAGAATAAAAAGTAGGTGAATGCTTACAAATTTGCTTACAAACTCCCAAATGAAAAATTTCAAACCCAGACTATCAATTAAATATGAAAGTAGAATAAAGACATTTTCAAACATCCAAAGTTTCAACTAATTCATCTCCCATGCACCATTTTTAGGAGGTTCCCATAAAATGTGCTTCAAAATAACAAGGGATAATCAACAAAGAGACAGGATTCAGGACACAGATTCAACATAGCAGAGGTGAAAAGGATTCTGACAATAATGACAAAGGGACGGTCAAGGACAGCGACAGTCTAGAGAGAAATCAGTCTAAATCAAATGAGAATATAGAGGACTTCAGGAAGGATTTACATTGAGATATAATTATATTGGTAATATGGGACAAAGGAAAGAAGGGACAAGATCCAGCTAAAATACAAAGCTACCATACTAGCAAAGCAGTAGATAAGGTCTAAACTTGACTGAATTAGAACAAACAGTACACACATGTAATTTTAAAACATGGAGATAAAAACAAACAAAAAGATGTAGCTGACTCAAGGAAGCAGGAAAACAAGCAAGTGGAGGAGAAAGGGCTGCTTTTTTGTTATAGTCTTTTAACATTAGTTGTCTTTTTAACTCTTTGAAGTAAAATACTTTAGTACAAATACAAGTGTATTTTTAAATTAAGTTTCAGTTTTAAATACTATAAAGTCAAATCTAAAATTCCCTTTTCTCTGAAACACTTTATAAATCTTGATATAAATCTATAAATGATTTGATTTATAAATCAAAAATCTATAAATCTTTATAAATCTGTAAATCTTATAAACAAAGTTTCAAAGAGGAGAAACTGACCTTCAAGGCAGCGTCATAAACATCATTTGTGAGAGATTCCATCATATATGAACCTCCCCAAGGATCAGCCACTTTAGGAATCCCAGATTCTTCTTGAATAACGATTTGCGTGTTCCTGGCAATTCGAGCACTTTTCACAGTTGGCAAACCCAGGGCTTCATCAAAAGAATTTGTGTGCAAAGACTGAGTCCCTCCAAACACTGCTGCCATTGCTTCTACTGTGGTACGAATGATGTTATTGTAAGGATCCTAAAACATTTAGTAAAAGGCAAAAAAACAAAACAAAACAAGGCAACAATTGATATATATTGCAGCCGTAAAAGATGACAATGATTAAGCAGTGGCTGATGCATACTTTCTTTGCCAAAGTCTGTATTAGTCTTCAGAATATCTAATAAATTTAGACAACTTAGTAAACAAACCAGACTTAGGATTAAGAGCCAAAGGATCTAGTCTGTGCTTAGGCACTAAAACACTGCCTCTTATAATCATCTGAAATATGAAGAATTTGTTGTGCTTATTTTTGTATTGCCTAAATAGTCTTCTGTAAGTGCATCATGAATATATACATTGTCTACTTAGATTATTAACATACTTCATTTCATAATTCACTATCTCCTAATTATTGTATACCTTGAAGTATCTACCTTAATGAGGTGCACAAAACTGGCAATGATTTATTAATAAATGATTAATAAAACAGATGAACAATGGACTATAAGACAAGAAATATGACTTCCAGTTCATTCTGTTCCTAACTGTGATTTGGGCAAGTCATTGGACCTTTCTGAACTTCAGCTTCCTTAGCTGTAAAAATGAGGAGGCTAAGTCAAAAACAATTACTAAAGTTCTCTC
>RJWK010021748.1:0-16844 GCA_004363435.1 Platanista minor
GGGGGCGGGCCTGTGCTTTTTAGTATTCCCTAGAGCCCAAGCAAAACACTAGGCACCACTTAGCCTCTCAGTAAATATGCACTGATTAATTGATTAAGCTCTACAGTACTGGGGGCAAGAAATGCATAAAGATGGACCAAGAGACATTTTAAATTCCAGTTACCCTCCGTCTGCTGGATCAGGACATCTATCCTTGTGGGCGATTTTATTTCTGTCAACAGTCATTTCAACAGTCACACCAAGACAAGGAAATGCTCTGAAATAGAGATGGTGCCAAAGCCTGGACTCCGTGGACCACCCACTGAGGCTCCGAGGGAAATGAGAGAAGGCACTGGGGAGTGATGAAACGGTTCTGAGGATGCAGAGTCCGGACAGATGGATGGAGGACCACAAGGTGACCCAACCAGGGCAAGAAGGAAGAGAAGAGGCTGCTGTAGGTCTGAGGCCGCAAGGAGTTTACATGGATCAGTTTATACGATTGGATTAATACTGTTTGGCTGAAAAAAATAGTGTAAATAAGATGAATATAAGCCATCTGGTTGGTATGTTGGTGCAAAGTGGTTGAACAGTAAGTAATGGAAAGACAGGTCGAAAACAATAAGAGATGCAGTTTTAGCTTTTGAAGACTTAATACAGCTTTGTTGTTTAAAATTTGGGGACATTGACTCGCTTCTATGCCATAGTGATAATCACACAAGGAACAATGAACTGTGCTTAAGCGTGTGGCCCCATCTTGCCATTGTGGTCAGCGTTCTCTAAAGTTTCTCAAAGTTGGGAGCAGACAGTAGTGTCTCACGGCCGGCCAACTTGCGATGCCTGAGCCCCACCAACAATTTTGTGTTGCAGTTAATTAAAATTTACAGCAGTTAATCTGGCAACAGCCGTGTATTTAACAATATGGATAATTGTTTTGCCAGGGAAGTTTTTCCACATGAATGGTGACCAGATCCCATAAATGCCTGTAATTTGTGTTTCTTTACACAGTGAAGCTGAGCCTTTACATATTATCTCTGCTTTGTTAGGGGTCCAGTAACCCAGAAACATAGCCAGTGTTAACAGTTCTCTGTGACACCGAATTAATCCTCTGCACCCACATGCACACGCACGCACATCTCCCTTAAAAGACAGACGTTCTGGTTTGAGTCTTTGACAGTGGATAGATACTCCTTTTCCCTGAGCAATCCTGCCCACGACTTCGCAGTGCGGCCCCTCCCATAAAAGAAGCCCTCTCTCCATTGCTGGATGTTTCTTATCCCATCAAGGACCACAAGGGAGCCTGAACTTTGAGCCCCACCTGGCTGTTGGGTGAGAACACAGGAACCACTCAAGGGGGGCGCTGAGGAGGATGGAGCCCTGAACTTGGGAGAAAGGTCCTGGTCTGGCAGGGCAGGGCTGCAGGTGAGCAGAAAGGTCCCCTGCCTCTGGGGCCCTTGGGGAAGAGAAGAGCCAAAGATGAAGCAGTAACTCTTCAAAATGCCTTGCGTTGCCCTTAATTTTTTTTCTCAGTATAAATACATCATTTTTGGAAAAATCGAAAAAAATCACATGATGCGAAAAGAAGAAAATAAACGAGACGTGCTTTTGTAGTTCCAAGCAAGAACCACTTTTACCAGTCCTGCGTCTCTGCCTGCGTGTGCACACGCAGAGTTCCCCCCCGTGTCGTAGTCTGCTTTTTCTCTGACTAGATCACAGACGTCTCAACAACTTGTTTCAAATACATTCAAGGAGTGATCTTAATAATTGCATAACCATAAATGTTGATTGTATCGCATGCTCGCTATGGATTGGAGGGCTCGCAGGAAATTGCTTTTTAGAAATTCAATAATTCAGCCTCCCACAGGATGGAAGGTAGGGTTCCAGGGATAGGGATTCTCTACCCACGTGTTGGAAATGGCTTCAGGCTCTAGGTGGGTTTGTGGTTGATCTACCTAACATTTGCACAGCACTGTATAGATTCAGAGCACGTGTGCACCCTCGTTTGAGATGGGTAGGAGAGATGTCTTAGGCAGTCCCGGTCGACGTTGAGGAGACTGTCAGGAGCTTGCACGTCTTGACCCAGGTGGAGGAAGCCCCGCTCAGAGCCTCGACTCATAGAGTGGGTGGTCCTCAGGCTCAGGTCTTTTGACTCTAGGTCTCCATCCTTTTACATTCTTCCGAAAGAACTAATTCTTTTTGATGAAGGTTTGAGGGTCATTGTGTTACTGGAAGGGGAACCTCTTCCAGAGCCCAAGAGTGGACTCTTGTCTAACGCTTGGAAATGGGTTGTCCGAGGAGACACGTGTACCGACAAAGCAAGAGACTTTGTTGGGGAGGGCGCCCGGCAGAGAGCAGCAGGGTGAGGGAACCCAGGAGAACTGCTCTGCCACGTGGCTCACAGTCTCAGGTTTTATGGTGATGGGCTTAGCTTTCCGGGTTGTCTCTGGCCAATCCTCTTTCTTGTGCCCATATTTGGTCTGACTCGGGTCCTTCCTTGTGGTGTGTGCATCTCTCAGCCAAGGTGGATTCCAGTGCGAGGGTTTCTGGGAGGTTGGCAGAACCTATTATGGGCTGGCGTCTCCTCCCTCCTTTTGGCCCCTCCCGAATTCTCCTGGTTAGTTTTCAGTGGCAACACCCGTGCCCCTTATCAGGACCTCCTGTTGTGAGACAACTCATGTAAGCAGTTTCGGTTTGTGTCAGTGGAGCCCTAAGAACTGGATGAAAGATGAAGCCAAGAAGCCCTATTCTGCCCTTCCAAGCTCTCCAATCCTAGACCTGCGTGCAAATAAATACACGCACTCTTCCTCATATGCAAGCAGCAGAGTTCCCTGCTTGCTGTGGGGTGCTGAGCACCGTCACCTGCATGGTTGACCATGGCGAACTCTGCCCTTTCCACTTGGGGACACTTGAGAGCAGCCTGTGAGGGCCGCCATGTGTGAAGAGCTCTGGTGGTGGGAGGTGAGATTCTTGCCACTTACTCACGAGCAGGCTCACTAGGAACAATCTTTGGGGACTGCCTGACCCCAGGAATGCAGCCCACTCGGCTTCTGTCGTTCCTACCAGGGCACAGTGACACTGTCCGAAATGGCGGTGTGTCTGTGGCATGCTCTGCCACCTGTCCCTTTGGCAGGCTCCACGGGCTTCTTCTCACTGGTCTGGCATCAAGGGACTGGGAGGCTGCAGAGTTGGTACCCATGTGTGCGTCCAGCATCTGAGCCAACATTTCAAGGAAGTCAAATGGTGGTTATTTACAAGGCACTGATGTAAGTTGCTCCCTACAAATCATGTATTACTATTGAACTGAAAGCGATGAGCTCATGTCTGAAAAAAAAAAAAAAAAAAAAGGCCTTAATGAAATGATGGACCTTTGGCTTCTCCTGGAGCCAGTTTGTTCTGGAGGGAGGAGGGAGAGAAGAAAGGAGGGGAGCCTCTCACTCCCCTTCCAACAAATCTACCATAATCTTATAAAACAGGGGGTTTTAGCTACATTTTCCAGTAAGCTCAGTGACTTCACTTACATGGGAAAGATTTATGACACAAGTTCACTACCATAGATGTCTCTGACACTGAGTCCTTTGACCCTGCAAGTATTCTCCCTCTGGTGGAAATTTTTTTCTAAGTTTGAACTCTGGATTTTGAAAGAAGAGTCCTATTTAAGGAGGAATCCTATCTAAGGAGTTAGGGATGATGTGAAGTGAGTTTCATGTGGCCCAAGCTCAAACAGTCATGGTTCCTTACAATTATCTGAAACCCAGAAATAATTCTGACATCTTTTAAATCAAGAAAATGACCTGTCTCAGTTTTCCTGATTGAACTCCCCAAATGACGTAACCTGCTTGTGGATTTAAAAAAAAAAAAAAAAATCGAACTCTGAGATGTTCAATGTGTGGCATCATTCTGAATTGAGTTTTCCTGAAACACGCACACTCAAAATCTGTTGCCCAGAAGAAAGAAGCCCACACAGTTTTTAAATTAAAACAATGACAACAGAAAACAAATTCGTAAGATTTTCACATGTAGCTGGGAGTCAAGAACTTTTAAAAATGAATATAATAGGTAGCACATCCATAGTTCGGTATTATGAACAAATAAGAGACATAAGATCAATCAGGACAACACTGGCAACTAGAAATTTCTGGAAAGGAATAGTGGACAGTGGAGAAGAGACATTCAGGGAAGAAGCAGGCAAGGTTCAGAGAGAGTGAGATGCAAAGACCCATTCAGCCCCTGCATCCCCCTTGACTGTTCTTAATGCCTGTTCTACTGTCAAAGGCTTGTGAAACCTCTATCCCAGTAAACTTCTGGATTCTCTGAAAACTTTCACAGCCAGGCCTTTGCTTCTGACCACTTAAGTTGGAATATTTATTTCAGCTTTATTGAAATACAAATCACATTCCATACAGTTGACTCACTTAGAGTGTATAATTTAGTGGCTTTAACGATACTCCCAGAATTGTGCAACCATCACCACCTTCAATTCTAGAACATGTCCATCACCCCCAAAAGCAGGCTTATTTGATGGGCTAAGAAAAAAAAAAAGCCACCCCCAAAACACCCCTTTCTTTGTGGCTCTGGAGTCTTTTACAGTGTACTTTTCAAATTATTTTTGGCATATCTGTTCTACTGATAATACATTAATAGAAAAATCTAATTTAAATCAAGAAAATGACCTGCTTCTAAAAAAACAAAACAAAACACTCCTCTCCACACACCGTGGAGAAACGCACACGTTTTTTAGGTAGAATTTGTTCTCTGAAAGGCTGTGTACATCTGTAAGAAATCACCTAGGGACCCTTTTCTGTTGTCCACATTTCCATTTCCATCTGTAAAACGTCTTTTTCGTTTAGTCTTTCTTTCAGGGGTTAATTCAAGCTCTTGGCATTTTTGGTGTTTATTTCACATCTGTAGAGATGACAGCAGCCTCCAAATTTCCCTGTCTTCATAATATGAATGAGTCTTTAACACAACCATCCCGTTTCTTTCTTACCCAAACCCCATAGTTGACTACGGTTCCTCTCTTGGAACTTGAATAACCTTTGCGAAGGATCTTTTTGGGAATACCCTATAAAAGTAGGGTGCTGAATTATTGCGAGGTTATCTATGCTTCAGAATGTCAATTCCCTGAGAACCGCCCCCCCCTTTTTTGTACAATAGGTGATTTTTTAAAGCTCCGAAGATATTTGCACATTAAATGTTCAAATTTGTATTTCCTTTACACACCTGTAGGCAAAAATTGGTTTTAGTGGAGGGCAAGGAATCCCTAAGGGTTAATTTTCTCATCTAGAAAGTGACAAGATTCCTAGAATTAAGCTGAAAGCTGAGGTCAATCTAAAGTTAAATTGCCCTGAGAATTGTTTATAAAAGCTAGAAGTGGAAAAACCACCACCAACAAAGGGGTAGAAAGAAAGAAAGAGCCACATTTTGTTTTTTCTAAGCCAGTTATATTTCCAAGGGTTTAGCCCTAGAAAAATCTGAGGAAAGTATGTGTAATACAGTCACCAAGAGCCAAGTGGCTTTTATTTACCTAAAAAAGGGTCTTACTTGAGAACATAGTTTCCAATAGAGTTCCTATTCTTGTGGTTCAACATTTTTTAACATTCTAAAATTAACGAGGCAAACCTGATCACTTGATCCCAAGAAGAATTTTATTACCTTCTCAGTGCTTGGAGCATAAGTGGACTTGGAGTGATTGGAATCAAGCTAAAGGTTAAAAAATCTTCAAAAATCAGGTAACCCCCTTGAGAAAGCACAGGATCTCAGAAGGTGAAGGTGGGTGTCGTGTAGCCCTCGGTTTCCCTCGCCTCCCGGGCTCCCCAGTCCACGAGGAGGCCCTCCTCCTGCCCCGGCCTCTACCCTGCTTGGCTAATCCCGTGTTACAGTTACACAGGGCTGACATAGCTTCTCTTCATTCATTCGCTCCCTGCTCGACTAGACAGAACCGCTACAAGGGAAGGAGAATCGGAGTTGCTGTTTCCATTGTCTAGAGCTGTGCTTGGAGCACGTTAGGAGCTCAGCAAATACGTGCTGAGTGTGACTGTGTGTGTGTGAGTGCGAGAGAGACAAAGAGAATGAAGCAAAGAAAATATTATATGTTCAGCTAAAAATGGTGCAAGCTTGGTTTGAAGAACAGATTCGAAGGGACTGGAGTGAATGTGGAAAAGCACTTGGGAAGTTTTCCAGGCAGCCCTGGCGAGAATGTCTAGGTGGAGAAGGGTGTAAGAGATGGTAGCAAAGAGACATGGACCACAGTGATCTGAGAGAGATTTCAGGTGTAAAATCAGGAAGGTGGGTGATGGATGGGCTCTGAGAACTGGGGGAGGGGCATGTCTGACTTGACCTCAGGGAGGGGTGACGGTGGGGCTGCAGCGTCCACAGAACAGGACCCACTCAGTTCTCTCCCCCACCCCTCCCCTCCCCTAGTCCCCATTCCCCCTGTCCCCTCCCCACCCCCTCATCATCCTACTCCTTCAGACCTTGGGCCTCGCCCTGAACTATTTATTACGTACAGACTCTTAACTGCTCAGCTTTTGCTGGAGGTTTGGGGTTTTGAGTCCATTCTCCTTTCAGGCGTACATCCCTAAAATGTAATGAAGCACATCTCACCCCCTCACAGAGGTACCCGCAGGAGAAGGAACTGTCTCCTGGCTGATCCTTCATCCTGCTACTCTGAGTCCTGTGCTCCTAATATTCCTCTCCTTATTCCTCTGTAAATGGCTTTTAAAAAAAAATAAATTTATTTATCTTTGGCTGCGTTGGGTCTTCGTTGCTGAGCGCGGCCTTTCTCGAGTTGCGGCGAGCGGGGGCTACTCTTCGTTGCAGTGCGCGCGGGCTTCTCATTGCGGTGGCTTCTCATTGTGGAGCACGGGCTCTAGGTGCGTGGGCTTCAGTAGCTGTGGCACGCGGGCTCAGTCATTATGGTTCACAGGCTCTAGAGCTCAGGCTCAGTAGCTGTGGCGCACGGGCTTAGTTGCTCCATGGCATGTGGGATCTTCCCGGACCAGGGCTCGAACCCGTGTCCCCTGCATCGGCAGGCGGATTCTCCACCACTGCGCCACCAGGGAAGCCCCTGTAAATGTCTTAAGTCTGACCACGCCCCCACCCCTGAGCAGTATAGACTCTTGCGAGCATTTCTCCTCTGGAACCCTATCCTGTTTGCTGCCAGGTCGTTCATCTGTCCATAGCGTTCAGTTCCTTGAGCGGACATTTATTGGGTACCCACCCCACTTGCAGAGAATTCTACTGAATAACGTACGGGCAGGAATCCTTATAAAGCATTTTGGCAGTTTGTCACATTAAAAGGAAGGATCCTTTCTTTTTTTTCCAGTTCTTATTAGTTATGGATGTTAATTTTTAACAATGGTCTCACCGTTGCTGAAAAGAAAAGTACGTGATGCATTTAATTGTTGGACTTCTTCTTAAATTATTTTGCATCCTTTAGTTAAATCAGACCTCCCTGAGGAAGGGTATTCTTTTAATATTCTGAAGAATTTTTGAGTTTTTTATTGAATTCTTGTTTCATTTGTAATTTTGTCTTATGCATTATATTGACCTATAATCTTTCTTGTCTGCTACAGTATTTTTTTTCCCCAACCAATGGATCAGGACCTTGAAGAGTTTATATATTTTTGCAAGTTTTTGGTCCTTGATAACATTGGCTCATAATACCTTGGCACATTTTCAGCCCCAGGCCTCGTTAGGTGGTAAATTCTTTGAAAACGTATTCAATCCTTTCTGTCTTTTCAGGTTTAGAGTTTGGGGGCAGCGAGTCCTTTAGTAATTGTACTTTTTCCATATGATTGTAAATTTCACCAGATTTAGAAATCTGATGGGTTGATTGGAATGTGGTATTTACTTATCCTTGGTATTTATTGCTGTGTTATATTTTTTTATTCTAATTTCACTCTCTTTAGTCTTAGTTCATTTTTCCTGGTTAGATTTGTTGGAAATTTGCCTGTTTTATTGTTTATATTCCTTCAAGATTAAACTTGTTGATTTATTATTTTTCTTCTATTTCTAATTTTAAATAAATTAATTCTAATTTTTATCTGCAGTAATAAAAGCATTTAGGGCTATTAATTTTCCTTGGAGCATAGCTTCCACTGCTATACATATTTTGGTATGATCCTTTCTTTTCTCTTTTCTCTAGCTGACTTGCAATTTCAATTTTGATTTCCTATTTCTTTGGTCCCAGAATTATTTAGGAGAACATTTCCTCCTAGTACTGAAAGTTTTTCAGTCATATTTTTTATTTCTAATTTTACTGGATTATGATCAGAGAATATAGCCTAAAAACTTCCTCCTTCTTTGAATTTGTTGTGCTTTCTTTGTGGCCAAGTACATAACTGATTTCTGTAAAGGGTCCATGGATGTGAGGGGAAAAAAATCTATACATCTTCATGTATTATTCAATTGTGTCCCCCAAAAAACAAACAAAAACAAAAAAACAACTTATTTTCTGTACCCCAGAACTGTCTGATTTTGAAAGAGAGACATTAAAAATTTCCAGGACAGTTGTTGTTTTTTCTTTTAATCAACGTTTCTTGGACTCCCTAATCATTAATATCATATACTTCGGTGCTATGTTTTTATTGAACATACAGGTTTATGATCATTGTTTCTTCTTCATAAATTGTCTTTTATTAGTACACAGTGTTCCTCCTCATTGTGTTTTGGGCTTTTAGCCTTGAGTTCCACCCCGTCTGATATTAATATTGTCATCCCTGCTTTCTTTTTGTTTGCATTTGCTTGACATCTCTTTGCTCATCCCTTGATTTTCAACGTTTCTTTTCCATTAAAGAAAAATGTTCCTTATTAACAACATATATCTGGGTTTTGTTTTTTAACTCAATATGACAATCTCTGGGATTTAATGGGATAATTCATCCTGCTCACATTGGGTTTAACATATGACGCTTAATCTCATTATGCCCCTCTTGATGATTTGTTTTACTTTGTGATTCTCCTTTTTTTTTTAGCTGATTTTATTCACTTTCTGGTTTTTTTTCTTACCCATTTAAAAGTTCTACCATATTTTTTCATTCTGCTAGGGATGAACATTTTTTGACCCTCACACTCAAGCATACGTTTTCCACTATTTTATGGAAGTAAGAGATTCCTACTTTTCCTTATTAAAATGTGCAGTGGACTGAATAGGCCCATCCAAATTTTTAAATGTTGAAATCCTAACCCCTGATGTGATAGTATTAGGAGATAAGGCCTTAGGAAAGTAATTAGGTCATGAGGGTGGAGCCCTCATGAATGGGATTAGTGCCCCAACAAAAGGGACCCCAGAGAGCTCTCTTGCCTTCCTTCTGCCATGCGAGGACGAAATGAGAAGTCGCCCATGTATGAACCAAGAGGTACACTTTCAGCAAACACCAGATATGCTGGTGCCTTGATCTTGGATTTACCAGCCTCCAAGACTGTGAGAAATAAGTGTCTAAGCAGCCTAGTCTATGGTCCTTTGAAATAGCAGCCTGAACTAAGAAAATTGGTACTGAGGGGGTGGCGTGCGTTCTAAAAGTGGGTCGTGGGTAGAGGCTAGAAGAGTTTTGAGACCCCTGCTAGAAATAGTGTACATGGCAGTGAATGGAGCATTAGAGGCAGTTCTGGTGTGAGCTCAGAAAGAAAAGAGGGGAGATGCAAAGAAAGCGTCCATCTTCTCAGAATATGAATAATCATGAGCAGAATGTTGGTAGAAATGGGGATGGGGAAGACCATTCCGATTTGGTCTCAGATGGAAATGAGGAACAAGCTACTGAATGATGGAGAGAAGACCAGCCTTGTAATAAGTGGTACAGGACGTGACTGAATTCTGTTCATGTTTAGTGTTTCGTGGAAGATAGAACCTCTGAGCATGGAGTCAGGTATTTAGCAAAGCGATTTCTAAGTGTTGAAGGTACGGCTTGGCTCCTCCTGACTCTCTAGAGCAAAATGTGAAAGAGAGAAATGGCTTAAAGGCAGAATTGTTCAGTGGAAAGCAAGCAGAACTTAAAGGTTTAGGAAATTCTCAGTCCGTATTCCAAAAAAAATGAGAAAGTGTGTTTGGAGGCGATCACTCATGACGTGGCTGACTGACCATTTGACAAAGGGATGAGTGTGGGTGGGAACCATTGACTTAAGCAGCCATCTCAAAAGCAGCCCAGAACGGAGGTGGTATTATACCAGCAGAAACATTGCCAGCTGCGACTAAAGGAAACCGAGAAAACAGGACCAAATGGAGGAAGACCGTGGGACTTCTTAGATCCCACAAGACTGGACCGTAGAATGATTGGTCTGTGAATGTGTGCTGTTCTTCAAGACAAGGGAAGAAGAGACCCCAAAGGTTCAAAAATTCAGAGATCCTCAGGGCTGTTACTCCAGCACAGGCTCAGAATGTATGGACCCCGGGGACAGAGCTGCCTGCAGCACCATGACCCTCATGAGCCCTGGGGGGCAAGGCTGCCCAGTGGAGCCAGGGGGACACAACCCTCACCCTAACAGAGGCCCCAGCATGGACAGGGCCCCCATCGAGAGCCTTGGGATGGGGGGAGGCACACTGCAGAGAGCTACAGTCGGGGGAGCCCGCAGCCAAGCGGTGGGAGTGAGGTCGCAACGCCAGTGGGTCTGGAAGATGGGGTTGCTGCCCCCGTGGGTCTGGGTCTGGAAGACAGAGTAGCAAGCCAAAGAGGTTTATTCTTGCGCTTTCAAATCTCATGGAGCTTGCCTGGCTAGATTTTGGGCTCAGTTTGGACCCGTCACCCCTTCCTTCTTTCTTCTTTCTCCATTTTGGAAGGAGAAAGTCTGTCCTGTGGCTGTCCCATTATACTCTGGAAGCACATAACATAACTTTTTTTTTAAAGTTATTTATTTATTTATTTATTTTTGGCTGTGTTGGGTCTTGCTGCACGCAGGCTCTCTCTAGTTGTGGCGAGTGGGGGCTGCTCTTCATTGCGGCGCGCGGGCTTCTTGCGGTGGCTTCTCTTCTTGCGGTGGCTTCTCATTGCAGAGCACAGGCTCTAGGCGTGCAGGCTCAGTAGTTGTGGCGCATGGGTTTGTTGCTCCGCGGCATGTGAGATCTTCCCGGACCAGGGCTCGAACCTGTGTCCCCTGCATTGGCAGGCGGATTCTTATCCACTGTGCCACCAGGGAAGCCCGGAGCACATAACTTTTTGGTTTCACAGGTTCACAGCTGGAGAGGCGTTTTGCCTCTGGGTAAAATGCACCTTAAATCTCACTGATGGTCTGGTGTAGATGGTGTTTAGATGAGACTTTGGACTTGAGAGTTGACGTTGGGATCAGTGAAGACTTTGGGGGCTGTTGGGATGAAATGGCTGTGGTTTGCATGTGAGAAGGACATGAATCTTGTGGGGCCAAGGGTAGAATACAAAAGATTGAATGTTTATGTCCCCCCTTTCCCCCACATTTGTATGTCGAACTCTTCACCCCCAATGGGATTGTACTAAGAGGTGGAATCTTTGGGAAGTAATTAGGTCATGAGGGTGGAGCCCTCCTGAATGGGATTAGTGCCCTAATAAAAGAGACCCCAGAGGGGTCTCTCACCCCTTCTGCCATGTGAGGATACAAAGAGAAATTGGCCATAATATGAATTGGGAAGTGGGCTCTCACCAGACCTGAATCCGCTGGCTCCTTGATCTCGGACTTCTCAGTCGCCAGAATTGTGAGGAATAAGTGTTGTTGAAGCCACCCAGTCTTTGGTACTTTGTCATAGCAGCCCGAATGGACCGAAACAAGATGTTCTATTACTGAACTTCTTCTCCAGCACTGATGAGAGAATATTTTTACTCTCTTCCTTCCCCAGGGTCTCCAACTCCTGTGTTCTAAGAGAGATTTCAGAACTTTAATTTCACGTCAGTATTAGATTTTCTCTTACTGTCGGTCTCTTTTTCCGGAACCATTCTATAGCCGTCTCTGGAGTTACTACAATATGTGTTAATTGGACCAATCCTCCTGCTGGAAACTAAAAACTCTGGAGAAATATTCATTAAAAATTATGCTCAACAGCATCAAAGAAATGACAAGATAGTTGAGGGGTTAGGAGGTCCGATTCTAAAGGGCTCGAAGGAGGTAAGCAGACCTGTGACGCGCCTTTGGCCTTGAAGGCATTTGACAAATAGGGAAACTTGCTTTGATTGTAGTGGCCGAGTGCCCCAATAGAGAACAACAACAAACAGGCAATCCCAGAGGTTTCTCAAGATGATCATTGAAAAGAAGACGCCTCTGTCATAAATGGATATTCTCAGAGTCAGACCGTTAGGAGAAAGTGACTCAGATGTAAACTTTCCACTCTGCCCCCACTCCCAGGGGACAGCAGGGAGAGGTTTGGTGGTGGTTTGTTTTGTTTGTTTGTTTGGCACTGAGCAGAACACGGTGGGGGAGGAGGGGGTACCTCTAAGGAGTTGTAGTCACCACCTTGCCCTGGGCAGATTTGCCCACGGTAGGGTAGCAGAAAAGGCCACTCCTAAACATGCCACTTGAGCATAAGGATTATTTTGAGTTATAAAAAACTGAGAAGACACAGATGCAGTTAAAGCTCTCTGCCCTCTCTCCCTATTAGCCTAAAAGCGGGGCATAGCTTTATAAAAGGGCCCCCCGCCCACTTTCTTCTCTACTAGAAAGTACAAAAGTAAATTGTCAGAGACAAGTTTTAGATCCCGTCAGCCCAGTGGACTCCACATAACAGACTTTACTCGCTGGCCCTTGGGGGGTTTCATGACTTCCCTTCCTTTCATTATTTGCCTTCCGAAAACTTGCCACCCTAGAAACACAGAGTCCTTTGCTCTCCATCGTCACTTCTCGAAAAATGCATTGCTCCTTTGCCAAGAGGCCATGTAAAGCCCGGTTCTAACCACCCTTTCAGTTACTCATATCTGGGTGCTCCCGCCTGTGTGTGTGTGTGATGCGCATGTTAGCAAACTTCTGTTTGTTTTTCTCTTGTTGATTTTGTCTCTTCTCAGTCTAGTTTACAGGGCCCAGCTGGAGAATTTAGGGAGGGGTAGCAGGAAAACTAATTTCCTCCTCTTCTGCGTCACATGCGTCCAGTACACCCGATGGAATTCAAAAACGTGACCTGCTAACTCAGCTTCCAATTGCCTGGAACCAGCAGTGCCCCCAGGCGCCGGACGGAGGCAAACGTAAAGCCTCTCTTCATCCCTGCCTCAAAGAAGTTCCACAGATGCTTCTCTAAGGAAAAAAAGAGTGTCTACAGTACTACAAAGCACACAAGAAAATGAGACACCGTGAGCAAGAAGCTGCAGAAACAGCCAGCAGTGTAGATAATGGAATTTACCAGACAGATAATAAAACAATTTTTTCTATATTTAAAAAGGCAGGGTTAGAAATTTCCTCTAAGAATGAGCATCTCTAAAATCCTGACCTAGCATTCTCAAAAAAGAACCAAGTGGAATTTCCAGCAATAAAAATATAAAATAATTGAAATTGGAAACGATATCAGTGTGTTTAATAGCAGATTAGACACGGCTTAAAGAGTCTGTGAACTAGCTTGTAATCAGATCTCGGAGTCGTGCAGCACAGTGACGCTTCCAAACCAACAGGAGAGGACTGGAGAAGGTGGGGAAGGAGAGAGGGGAGAGGGAGAAAAGGAAAGAAAAATCCAGTTTTCTCCCAGTTTGGACGGGATGAACTACAGTGGATGCCCCCAATTCACCGAGATGCCCCAAATTCAGTGGCTTAAACACAGAAAATGTTCTCTTCATGCAGAGAGAGCCATTCTCACTAGATACTGTTGGTCAGTTGATAGCTCTTCTCCATGCGGTAATTCAGGCTGCTTCTCTCTTAGGACTTGGCATCTCCTGGGGTCTTATCACTATATGTGTCCAGTGGCTGGAAAGGAAGACTGTAGTGGAGTCATACCTGTTTAGCTTGTTCAAAGCCTCGGCCCTCGGGCTTCCCCGGTGGCGCAGGGGTTGAGAGTCCACCTGCCGATGCAGGGTACGCGGGTTCGTGCCCCGGTCCGGGAAGATCCTACGTGCCGCGGAGCGGCTGGGCCCGTGAGCCATGGCCGCTGAGCCTGCGCGTCCGGAGCCTGTGCTCCGCAACGGGAGAGGCCACAACAGTGAGAGGCCCGCGTACCGCAAAAAAAAAAAAAAAAAAAAAAGCCTCGGCCCAGAGGTGGCACAGATCCCTTTGGTTACTGGTGAAAACCAGCCATGGTCAGTAGAAGCTGCAAGGGAGGCTGGAGAAACGTAGTCGCGGGTGACTGGCACTTCTTAGCTTTATCTGTGGACCATAGAAGGGGAACACAGGTTTGACTGACAGCTAGTCATCTTTGTTTCTCCAGGAGATAGAAACACACAGGAAACCTAATCTGAAAAAGTACCCTCAGGCATAGTAGAAACTAATTTTGATATGACTGATGTTTTGATTGTTTTTTAATAAACATTTAAATTATAATGTACTGTACCTTCAGGAAAATATACAGATTCTCGGTGTGCAGCTTAATAAATTATCACAAAGTGAAAACCCCCACCCAAATGCCTCCCAGACCAAGAAATAGAATATTGCCAGCACCTGCGAAGCCCTACTTGGGAGCCCTTCCAATCACCATCCTGAACTTTCTATTGAAAGATAACCTCCATCCTGACCTAAAACGCCTCAGATTAGTTTTGGCTGGTTTTGAACTCTATATAAATGTCATACTATATGGATTCTCTCCTGTCTAGCTTCTTTTGCTCAGAGATTGTGAAATTTACTCATAGTTACATTTGGTGGTAGTTCATTCACTTTCATTGCAGTATGGCATTCTGTTGTGTAAGTATTCTGTAATTCATTCATCCACTCTATCTTTTGTGTGCGTGTGTGTGGTACGCGGGCCTCTCACTGCCGTGGCCTCTCCCGTTGCGGAGCACAGGCTCCGGACGCCCAGGCTCAGCGGCCATGGCTCACGGGCCCAGCCGCGGCATGTGGGATCCTCCCGGACCGGGGCACGAACCCTTGTCCCCTGCATCGGCAGGCGGACTCTCAACCACTGAGCCACCAGGGAAGCCCCACTGTATCTTTGATAGGCATTTGAGTTGCTTGTAGGTTTTGGCTGTTATAGTAGTATCCTTTACATTTGTGTGCCTGCGTGTGGGGGTGGGGGTGTGTTTACCGGTATACACGTTATTTAATTGAATTCGGTAAATAACAAGTGAAATCGACAAAATACATTTGGAAACAAAGTATTGACTCTTGAAGTACCTACTTCAGTTGGTGGGAGTGGAAATGCACAGGTGTACTGCTTGCTAGCTTTGAATTTGGAGTGGGATGTGAAGAAAGACTAGGTATTTTCTTTTCCATGTTGATATCCATTTGACTCAGCACCATCGGCACAAATCAAGTGTCTATTGATGTGGATCTCTTTTGGGACCCCCATTTTGTCACATTGTTCTAATTTCCTATCTTTTTTTTTTTTTTAACATCTCTATTGGAGTATAATTGCTTTACAGCCGTGTGTTATTTTCTGCTTTATAACAAAGTGAATCAGCTATACATATACATCTATTCCCTATCCTTTTCTTACTGTCTTATCACTGTAGCTCTGTAATGAGCCTGACACCCGGTAGCATTCATCTTCCAACTTTGTGGTTCTTTGTGGTTGTCTTGGCTATACTTGGGCTTTTGTATCCCCATACGAAATTTAGAATGTTTGTTAATTTCTGCAAAAACTTGCTGGGATTTTGGAGTGAGCAATCTGTACATCACTTTGGGGAGAATTGAAATCTCTTTACACTCTTGAGTGTTCTAATCCATGAACATGCTGTACCCCTCTTTTCCTTAAGTTTATTTAAGGCTCAATGTTTTGTAGCTTTTGTTGTGTAGAGGTCTTGCGCAGCTTTGTGTAAAATGTATTCCTATGTATTTAATTCCTTGTTTGTTTTTGTTGCTGTTTTGGATATTATTTCAAATAGTTTTCTCATTTTTTCTTAACAGTACAGAACGCATTTGATTTTTATATGTTAACCTTGTATCCAGCAGTTTTGCTGAAATCAGTTTAATTCTGGTGGTGTACTGTAGATTCCTTGGGATTGTATAAGAACAAAATCACGTTGTCTGTGAGTAGTATGTTCCTTCTTTCTAGTCTGTATACTTTTTGTTTTCTTATGGAGCTGGATGAGCTCCATCACAATATTGCCAGGCAAGCTTGTCTTGTTTTGGATTTCTGGATGAAGGTTTTCACTATTTTACCATTAAGTATGATGTTTGCTGTGGGCTTTGTTAGATACCCTCTGTTAGATTAAGAAAGTTCCCTTCTGTGCCTAGTTTGCCAAGTGTTGTTGATGTTTTAATCATGAAAGTGTTTACGTTTATCCAAGTTTTTTCTGCTTCTCTTGAGATGATCGCATAATTTTCTCCTTTATTACGCTAATGATGTGATTTACAAGGGTGGACTTTTTTTTTTTTTTTTTGAATGTTAAACAAACTTTGCATTTCTGAAATAATCTCAATGTGGTCATAATGTATTATTCTTTTTCTGTGTCATTGTTTATTTATGTTTTCCTAATATCTAGGATATTGTACTTTTGTTGATGAGAGACACTGACCTGTAATTTTCCTTTCTGAACTTGTCCTTATCAGCATCAAGGTTGTGCTGGTCTTGTAACAGGAGTTTTGAAGTTTCACATGTTATTAAATTATCTGGAAGAATTTGTGAGATCTATTTCATTTCTGTATATTTGAAAACATGAAATGCTGAAGCTATCTGGACTTACAGGTTTCTGTGCTAGAAGATTTTTAGATTTTCTTTAGGAAACATATAACCATTCGTATTTTTAATATATTTTATGACT
This sequence comes from Platanista minor, assembly GCA_004363435.1. Lineage (NCBI taxonomy): Eukaryota > Metazoa > Chordata > Mammalia > Artiodactyla > Platanistidae > Platanista > Platanista minor. The sequence continues at coordinate 16,764 of RJWK010021748.1, forward strand.
CTTTGAAAAGTTTTGGTTTGACTGGGAATTTCTCACCTTTATCTAAATTTTCATATGTATTGGCATAAAGTTTTCAAATAA